>JAJTWQ010000555.1:0-66435 GCA_029007595.1 Solanum commersonii | reverse complement strand
CCAAAGAAACGTAATATTTAAATTACAACTTGGAAATACAAAATATAGAGTATAAATTAAAACACAATTTAAAATGAATAAGGAAGAATTTGCTATAGAAGAAAAAACATATGAAAATCCAGAAGGATTAAAAATAAAAATAATATTTTCAAACTTAGGAAGAAGGTATAAAAAGATAGGTGAAAATCTATATCTAATGGTAGAAAAGAAACAATAAGATTAGAAGATAGCTTAAGCTACCAATGGTAAGAATAACTAAAGAAAATGAAGAAATAGATAGAAAGAAAGAAATAGAAATGATAAGACAACAAACAAAATTAGAAATCTAGCGGATAGAAGAAGTTAAGAATGATAGAATAATTGCATTGGAAAAAGAATTAAATATGCTTAAAGAATTATACGCCGCTAAACAAAAAGAAAAAGAAAGGGAACATAATTAGAAATAGAAATAAAGAAATTTAAGGAACAATTAACCCCGAGATATAAGCTTTGATAATATTGATATAGATGAAAAACCGCTCGTAACAAGGTTTAGATATAAGTGAAACATATACAAAAATATTAGAGAAAATAGGAGAAACCGAAATAAGTAATAACATAGAAATAAATACAGAAGAAATAAAAAATAAAGCAAGTACAAGCACAAGTACAGAAATAAAAAATCCAAGGATAGCAAGCCCAAATTATTACACTGTTAGTTATGAAGATTCAGATAATTTCTTATATATTTTCCAATATATATTCTATATATTGTATATCGTGAGTTTGTTGAAATATTTGTATATTTTCTTTTATCAGGTTACTTAGCAAGGTAATATCTGTTATAGTATTTTACCAATATTCCAGATATTCTTGATTTACCATTAGTCTGAATATTGAATTTCTAGGTCACTTACATTAAAATCTATAATTTCATTATTTATTCTATTTAGTTCATCTATATCGTACCATAGCTGGTTTATTAATTCTTCTTCTTCAAATATTTTTTCCCATATGATCCTTCTTATTTCTACTGGTATAGTTTTGAGTATATGCAAGATTAATATTTTATATGCTAGAATCATTTCATCATGCAAATAAGTCATAACTATTTTTCTAAATGTAATTCCTTCATATCATGGTCTTGACAGATAGTATCTATATTAGAATATTATAACCAGATTATTTTTGAACGATTTCTTGTCACTGTTAACATCGTACTTTCGAAAATACTCTCTTCCTACAGTGCCTTCAACTGTGTTTACTTCCTCACGACTTCTCATGCCTACGGTTTCAACTTTAGGATGACATAGTTGGAAGTTTTCTTTCCTTTCCTCATTTTAACAAACTCAAAATCATTTGACAATAATTCTAGTGTATAATATCTAATATAAG
This sequence comes from Solanum commersonii, assembly GCA_029007595.1. Taxonomy (NCBI): domain Eukaryota; kingdom Viridiplantae; phylum Streptophyta; class Magnoliopsida; order Solanales; family Solanaceae; genus Solanum; species Solanum commersonii. Next base: position 65,061 of record JAJTWQ010000555.1, on the reverse strand, counting down.
TCTATCTTATCAATATCATGATATTCAGGAATCAAAGATTTAGCTATTCATAGTCATGAGCATATGTATAATTATGAATATATGTACTTGTGTAGTATCTTCAGTATGTTGATCCATTGTTGCTTTGAAATTTTGATTTTTTTATTGAGAAATATATTTGTAATACAAAAGGCTTTGCTTTCCGTGGAGAAAATCTTGCCTTAGATATGCCTAATGGATCCCTATTTATACACATATAAGTAACTCTACTATAGTTACTTTTTCTAAACTATAATTACTTTATATCCAACTATAGTTACTTTACATTTGTCCTAATATTCCTATTATTACTTTACATCCGTACTACTCTTCTTACACTTGTGCTAATTTACATAGGATTCCTATTATCTTTACAATAAGTCAACAAAAGGACAAACAACTTTGCATTATTTCTTCCATTATCTTCCACTAGCTTTGTCTTCCACTAGCTTTGTCTTGGATTTTTTATCTTGTCGGTCTCTTTTCATTCTAGCTTGACAGCTGGAATTATATTATCTTTTCCATAGCATTTTGAACATTGGTGATCCGGATATTTGTGTCCGATAGTTTTGCAATAATTTATCATTATCTCTGTTGAAATAAAATTTTGTCGTATAGCTCTTATTGTTGGTTTTTGTTCTGGTTTCAGTAGTCTTAATACCCACTGTCTTATCTCTTCCATATCTGCTGGTCTAGTTTCTCTGCAATTTGAATAAATCATTGTCTGTTCTCTGGTGTAATAGCTCCATACTGCATTTTCGCTTAAATAATTTGTTGCTAACTCATTTAATATTGTAGCTAGGCCAATAACTCTTTTCCTTGCGTAGAATTTTGGTATTTCTATCTTTTGAATTTCTTTTTGTTTTTCTATTTTCTCTTGGATGATCATCTCTCTTGTTAATCCTATTTTTATCACTTGTATAATTGGTTTAATTTCATCATATAGTATTTCGGCTGGTGCTGAATAAAATTTTATATAAGTGTTCCTTTGGTAATTCGTTTGTAATGTATAAATGCTTTATGTAGTTCTGGAATTGTCGATATCTCGTCTCCTGTTGCGGTATATACTGTGCTTAGTAATCCATAATGGTAACAAGTTCCTACTAAATTGGTGTTGGTACCTGGTTGTGCAATCAATTTGTTATATCCTTGTAGATTTTGGGTAATATAGTCTTCACGAGGGTTCTTAGTATTTGTGAATCTAGGATTTTGGTTTTAAAAGGTTTGTATTTTGTTGTTGTTTTCTATATAGGCTCGGGCTATATGATTATATGTTTGTTTATGCTATCCTAAACTTTCTTTATATGTATTGATCTGACGTGGTGTGAATATATCTTTTTGGGTTTTTGGTATAAATGGTTTGTCAAATAGTTTGGTCATATTTGCATTGGCGTATCTTATTTTGTTTTCCTCTTTTGTTGCAGAGGTGCTAGCTGCTCCTGTAGTTGCATGTAACAAACTGTTAGTTTGGGTTTTTTGGTATTTCCCATCGTCACCTTTTAGCTCTGGAATTTTTAAGTCTTCTGTTGGACTTAGCTCCGCATGTTTAGCGTTATGCTGTTGACTTTTTATCTGTTGTAGCTCTTTATCCATTGTATCTAACTTTGTACAAAGCAATGTCATTGTATTCAATATTTTTTCAATTGTATTTTCGTTGTCTAGATCCGTCTGAGTAGCTTTGTCTTGATATGTAATCTGCAATGACATTTTTATCAGTACCTATCACTTCTATTGTAAATGTGAAATTTTGTATATTCAATACTAGTTTTCGTATTTCTTTAATTGTTACTGAGTCTTGTATTTTCCTTGTAATCCACCATTTCACCTGCGTATTATCTGTTCTTACAATAGACTTGTTATAGACAATATATGGTTCAAAGGCTAATAAACATTTATATAAAGCATATAGTTCCTTTCTATTTATTTACCATTTGATTTCGGGATTCCTAAATGTTCCTGAATAATACCTACAATGATGTTCTATTTTTTCTTTATCGTATTGATACTTTAGTACTCCCCCATATCTTATTTCGCTGGCATCTGATTCTATTATATATATATGAATTTTTTATTTTCATTTGGGAAGTATAACTTTGGTAGTTTTTTTACATAATAATTTTATTTTTTGTATTTGTTCTTGGTCTTTCTTGTCAAAATAATATTTTACATCCTTTTTTAATTTTTTATGTATTGGTTTGAAATTTTCTGCTAAATTAGGTATATATTCTCGTACTTGATTTACTAATCCTAAAAATGATTGTAATTTCTTTTTTGTGTTTATGTGTTCTTCAGAATCTATTATTTTTTGTACTATATGATTTTGCATTTTTATACCATTTTTATCTATTTGTATTCCTAAAAATTCTATTTGATTTTTCAGTATTTCTGCTTTCTTTTTACTTAAACTTATCCCTGAGTATGTTATGATATGGATGAATTTTTCTAATAGTCTTATATGTTCTTTTTCTGGAATATAATAATATATCATCTATGTATACTATGTAATTTTCTAGTTGATTAAAATAATTATCCATAAAATGTTGGTATCTTCCTGGTGCATTTTTGTATCCAAAAGGTAGTACATTCCATTCATAAAATCCTTGTGGTACTGTAAAGGCTGTTAATTTTTTAGATTCTTCGTCTAATTTTAGATGATAAAATCTTGATTTACAATCAAATTTACTAAAATAATTGTAACCTTGTATTTGCCTTACTTTTAGTACTTTGTTTGGTATAGGGTAATTATATGTCTTTGTTTTTGCATTTAGATTTCTGTAATCAATAACCATGCGGCTTTTTCCTCTTTTTTGTTCACTGTGTTTATTTACTATGAATGTTGGACTTGTATGTTTACTGTCGTTTTCTTGAATATATTTATTTTCTAATAGTTCTTTTATGTGTATCTTAAACTCTTTTATATCGTTAAAATTATATTTTAATGGTTTTTGGGTTATTATGTTATTTTCATCAATTAGTTCAATTTTTACCTTTATTTTATGTTTTTCCCATCCTTTCAAGGGGTCTTTGTGTGTTAGCTTTGTTAAAGGTGCAACAATGGAAGAGAATCCTTCAACGAACCTTCCGTAATAACCTGCCAATCCAAGAAAACTGTGGATCTTAAGGCGTTATCGGTCTTGGCCTGTTTTTCACGTCTTCTATCTTCTGGTTATCAATCCTTATTCCTTCATCGGATACAATATGACCTAAGAATGCCACAGATTTCAACCAGAACTCACATTTAGAGAACTTTGCATACAACTTACGATCACGAAGATTTTTAAAACCTGTTGCAAGGGATTAGCATGGTCATCTTCCGATCTTGAATAAACTAAAATGTCATCTATGAATACTATCACGAACACATCTAGAAATGGCTTGAATACCCTATTCATCAATTCCATAAAAGCTGCTGGTGCATTTGTTAGCCCGAATGACATGACTAAAAACTCAAAATGATCATACCGTGTCCAGAAAGTTGTCATGGGAATATCTTTGTCTTTGACCATTACTTGGTGATACCCCGATCTCAAGTCGGTCTTTGAAAAAAACTTAGCACCTTTTAACTGATCAAACAAATCATCAATTCTAGGAAGGGGATATTTGTTTTTGATCGTTACCTTATTCAACTACCGGTAGTCGATACACATTCTTAACGAGCCATCTTTCTTGCATACAAATAAAACTGGTGCTCCTCATGGGGACATACTTGGTCTTATGAATCCTTTTTTCTAATTAGTCTTTTAATTGCTCCTTCAACTCCTGTAATTCTACCGGGGCCATTCTATATGGAGGGATGGATATAGGTTGAGTATCTGGAATCACATCAATACCAAACTCTACTTCTCATTCTGGAGGCAAACCCGGAAGATCTTCAGGAAATACATCGAGAAATTCATTTACCACTGGAATGGATTGAAGAGTTGGTGGCTCCGCATCTATATTTTTCACTCTCTCTAGATGACATATGTATCCTTTGGACATCATCTTCTTTTCCTTAAGATAAGAAATAAATTTAACTCTTGGTGTCCCAATATTACCTTTCCATTCAAGGACGACCTCTTTTGGAAAATGGAAATGCACCATCTTAGTTCGGCAATCTACTGTGGCATAACAAGAAGCTAACCAATCCATGTTATAACATCAAAATCCACCATTTCTAGCTCAACAAGGTCAGCCAATGTATCACGATCACAAACAGTTACAATGTAATTACGATAAACCCTTCTAGCTATAATAGGCTCACCAATCGGTGTAGACACATTAAATGGCCTCACTAATAATTCTGGTGTTCTTTTGAACTTTTTAGCAATCAATGGAGTAAGATATAATAGTGTAGACCCCGGATCCATTAATACATATACAATATGTGAAAAGATGGACAATGTACCTGTAACCACATTCGGCGAGGCCGCTAAATTTTGTCGATCCCCGAGAGCATATGTGCGTTTTTGAACTGTACTAGAACTAGCTGCTCCCCTAGCTCCTCTACCATGACCGGTAGGTATTTGTCCCCTACCTAAAGAAGGTGTTGATGATGTGGATATAGCAACTGATCTAGTAGGTTGTGCCACACCACCTACACCTTTATGAGGGCAATTTCTTATTATATGACCTGGTCTACCACACCAAAAGCAAATATTTGTCCCAAACCGACATGCACCTAAATGATTTCTTCCACATTGTTTACAAGACTATTTATGAGGTCTTGATTGGCTCATACTTCCTTGCTCTTGGTACCCCATTGTTCGTGAACCTTGGCTTTCAGCTCTTTGCCCAAACTGATTGCCCCTAGACTCTTGAAACCGAGGTGGGGCACTAGCTGTAGAGTAGGAAGATGATGTCCTAGCCGGTCAGTTAAAGAACCGAGGCCTAAACTCACCTTGGGATGGTGTAAACTACCCCATGGATCTGGTCCTCGTAGAATGACCTGTTTCCATCTTTTGTGTCCTTCTTTTTTGCCTTTGATCCTCCAACTTTTGCGCAAAAGCTTGCATCCTTGCTATATCCATATCTTTATTAAATGAATCAATGGTCCATTCTCTAACCATATATGAATATAATCTATCTACATATCAATGAACTCTATCCTCCATAGTTGCTACTGCATTAGGAGCATACCTAGACAAGGAATTAAATATGAGACTGTACTCTCTCACGCTCATACTTCCTTGGTAGAGATTTAAGAACTGATATGCATGGGCCTCTCGAATTTACAATGCCATGTAATGGTCAAGTAATGCCTTTTTGAACTCTTTCCATGTAGCTGAAGGTGCATCTGTTCCCCTAGATTTCTTCCAAGCTTCAAACCACAATATGCTTTAACTTATATGCTGCTAGCTCGAGCGCTTCTTTACCACTTACATGCATAACATCAAAAGTGTGTTGGATCTAATTTATAAAATCTTGTGGATCTTCATTAGGATCTGACCCGGTGAATGATGGAGGGTCCAAATTAAGGAAATCATGTATTCGCGTGATAACTGCTCTATCTACACCACTAGTACCTGCAACTAGACTTTCTTGCCTTTGGCCATGGCCAACAACTATACGAGTCAATAATTGGACTTCATTCCTCAAATCTTGCTCGGTAGCATTAATAGGGGGTTCTGAGGTGCAGCTTCCCTCCTTAGATCTTCTAGAGATGGAGGGGTCGGGGAATTCTGTGATAGAGACTCATCTTGAGCTTCACTTTGAACAACTTGATTAGGTAAATTGTTGGCTGGTCCCTTCTTGGGCAGCCACATTTACTCGCTTACATGCACTTTTACTACTTCTCGTAATCGGCAGCTTTGCTATAATAAAGCAATTCATAAGTTAGATACGATTCACCTACAACATTGGTTCTATCGCACGATCTAAGAAATGAAAGAAAAGAGACAACTCCTACATGTCTTGTAACCTCCTATTTATAAAAGTGGTGCACAACAAATTCATAAGCAAGACTCTACACAGACACGGCTTTGTAGACTCTCGAGGATGACCTGCTCTTATACAACTTTTGTCACGCCTCAAATCCCATGAAGATGGACAGGCCCCCGATGACCTCAACGCCCTAGAGAACCAATATGCAACCTATGCTTACTATGCTTATAAATATGACACTCTTGTGACAAGTTCACATAGGATCCAGCGATACGAACCAACATAATTAGATCCAAAACATATAGACAAGACTTAGCTGTTGAGGCCACAACTTGTTAAGACGCAACTGAACCATATACATAAGTCTACAAAGCCTCTAAAAGATAGAAAACCTCAGAGTAGGTCGGGACAGAGCCCGCCTTACTCTTAACTACGATTCAATACCCAAATGAGATACCAAGGACTCAGTAAAGCTCTGAATCAATATGAAGATCACCAAAAGTAGTTGAGTGTTGTGTGCTCCTACTGAGGAGGTCTACTAGTTGAAGTACCTATGCCTGTAGCATGAAATACAATGTCCCCCGCGAGGGACGTCAGTATGAGAAAATGTACTATGTTTGTAAGGCAATAACATATATAAAATAAGAGTTCAAATGAAGCCAAGTATCAATATATGTGTGCATAAATCATAATAGAAGACCACCTTTGTTAACTCTTGTTGGATCATATATGTTACATTCTTGTCTTTACCTTTCTATGTGTTATGATCTTTATAAGGCATGTGATACAAATGACCAGCTGATCAGTGGTAGAAGAGGATGACTCATGCTACGCATTTTAACCTTGGGATGAAGTCCTCATATTTATAGAAATTCGGATCGGCCTATGCTAGGCTTTCGCCCCTGAGCTACCACCCTTAATTATACAGATTGCTTTACTTAGATTCTTTAATCTTTGAGATTGCTATTTTGGTGGTCATAATCATTTTTTATATTTGGATATACAGACCAGTAGTAGAAGACATGAAAATAATACTTCAAGGCAGTAACAATGACATAAGGAGCTCTGTAACATCAATGCATTAATTGCGAGCTTAAATGACACTATTGACTTCAACTGACTAAGAGGAGGATTCACCAATTTTGATTTTCCAAATACCATTTCTATATCAGCACATAGGAGGATAATTACACAAGTATGGAGTAGTGAACATATAATGAAGTAATTTTATACACTAAGGAGAAGGGGAAATATTGTCAGCTATTTGGAGATCGGACGCTGCCATTATGTTTTCTTTATTAGGAATAGAACTTAGGAAATTCCCTTATTGATAATGATTGCAAGTATTAGATTTCATGCCGAAGAATATTGAATCGAATAGCCTTGCATACCTTATCCTCTGACCAATACAACTATCACGATTCAACCTCCCCTTTCAAGTTTTTAATCTACAATATAAACCATGATAAACTTAAATTAGCAGCTATCACACCGTGAGCCACCTAAAATAGTAGGTAACTTTGACTGATAATGAGCCCATACAACCCTTAAAACAATGAGTATCACTACACCCTCCTTTTCTACCCAATACATACATTATATATCCTTTTCCAAGATTACCCAAACTGCACCAACAACAATACACATAAAACAGCCTCAAATATTCTTTATCGTACAACCAATTATTAAACTCACCACCCCCTTGAGTTCATTATGACATCACACCCATAATTCCTCATTCAAACTCATACATAAGGAGGAAGAAAATGGAGCAGTCGCCTTACCTCAATTTCTGCAACTTCTCGTTATAACTTGAATTCCTCTAGAACTTCAACTTCCCTACGCATTTAAATCAAAGAAGAAGAGAAAAGTATCTTAATAATTAAGGAAAGTGAGCAGTAGCTTGTGGGAACTTCTGCCATGTAAGTATAATTAAGCATGAATAACATGTTTTCCTAATCATTCATGGGAGAATTAAGCTAAATCCATAAGTGTTTTCACTTACCTTTTCTTGCAGAGATTAGGGTTTCTTCAAGAACCCTAGAAGCACTTTAAGGTTGCTGTTTTAATCCTTAAGAGAAAAGAGAGAGAGAGAGAGCTGGAGTTAATCCTCAATATTGTGTGTTAAAATGAGTCAGAATAGCAGCCAATATATCTTTTATTGAGCTTTCTTCACCTTTAAAAATATCCTCTAGAAAGCTTCATTTTCATCCACTAATTGGTCAAGTTGGTGATGCATGTAGTACATCAAGCAACTAAAAAGGTCAAACTAGGTGATGCACCTTCTTGCTTTCGCATGGGCTTAAATATTGGGGCATGACAAATTTGGCTGCTGGGCTTAAATTTCATTTTCCTTTTATTTAACTTAGTTTGGGCCTCAAGTGAGTCCATTAGCATAGGCCCGAATTTGATCAATAAATCTTGGCCTTTTAAACTAGATCCATATAGGTCAAGTACATGATGCACCTACTTGGTCCTTTGGACTTGTCAATAAGTCAAAGTAGGTGATGCATCTACTTGTCACCTACTAGCTTAGTTAGGTCAAGCAAGCAGCTCACTTATTTTATTCCATTTTTTAAATATTAATCCCTTTTGCTTTAACTTAGTGTAACGACCCTCAAAGTGAAGTTGGATAAAGTAGAGCCTCACATGGGTTTTACGCATCAATAACTTGTTAAAATAATAAAGATTAGCCTTTTTAGTCAGTTTTAAATAGTTTGGAAGTCAAACGTCAAGGGACGACTAAGACGTTCGAAAACTAGTCGTTTACATGTTGGTGTGTTCTAGTATGTTGTTTATATTTTTATGTGTTGTTTGGAGTCTAAAATCAGTGGAGATGACCCTAGTGTCTTAATAAATGTTTTTAGGGTCAAAACGTCTGGGTACGACTCTCCAGGACCACCCTAAAGGTCCTCGAGGAGGACCCCAACCCTTGGCCAAACAAGCTGCCAGAGAAACTTGAAGTTGCTCATGTAGGGAGCATGTCCGCGTTGCGGACTAGCTCCACCAAGAGCCAAAAGTTTGATTTGCATTGCGAACATATCGCGAACTCTACTGTCTTCAGAATTTAATTTATGAAAACTTGTGGGAACACCTCAACATCGCGAACCTGTTTCCCGATGAAATTTGCGAAAATAAAACTCAAGTTTGACTTGTTTAAAAGGTCCAACTAAGTGAGGGGTAGTTTGGGTACTTTGGGAAATTATTATAAACGGTTATTCTACCTATTTTAGGGTATTTTTAGTTGGTTAAAACCCCAAAACCTATAATTAAACCCCATTCTTCAAATTGACCCTACCCTCTCAAAATAGATTCTCTCAAAAACACAAGTGAAGGCCTTCATGAAGCTCAAGCTAGAAGATGGGTTTTCAACTGATTTCTTCTTCAATTTCATGGGTCTTCAATAATTAAGGTATGGTAACTCTTGATTGTTGAATAACCTCCCATTTAAGGATTCTATCAAAGATTTTCAAAAGTGATTCAAACACCAAAATTCCAAATTTTCAATCTAAACAAGGGTTCCTTGTGAAATGTTTTCTAAATCATTCTATTGATGAGTTGATGTGGAATTAAGGTTTTTAAGATAATTTTCAAAGGAATTCTTGAAGAACCCATGATTCCCAAATTCTCAAAAATTGGCCTATGATGTGGGTCTTTGTGAATATGATCTCTATGGGTGAAATTATGTTTAGATTAGATTATATTGATGTTTTCTATGATTATCTATACTTATTCATGTTGAATTGTTGGTATATGAATGAGTTGAGAATTATGGCCTTATGGGCAAAGTCATGGGTTGATCCCTTTGTTTATAGAATTGTACTTAGATTATGTTTATATTATTGAATTACATTGTTGATTCCTATTACTATCTATTTTAATTGATTATGAATTGTTGAGGATTGATCCATGGTGATCATGGCTTGGAGAATTGGTAAGTTGACCAAACTTCTAGTCTATAGTATGAGAATTGATGTTGTGTGGTTATGTCCACTTATGGTGGCGGTGTTTACTTCCTGTCTATCTATGCATGTTGAGATCATGGCCTTGAAGGCAATAGATGTGAAGCGAATTGATGATTATGATGCATATGTTTATGAAGTTGTGCTGTGAAGGTTATGTATGAAATTCTCAATGCTAGCATGATGTTTAAAATGTATTGATGATGAGGAATATAATGTGAATGATAATGCTAGGGATAAGGTGTGGTCTACATGATTGATTATGTTAAGTACTATTGTGGAATGACCGCTACTTATATGACCCCTATATGAATGTGTGATCATATACATGTTAGGAGTACCAATTCAATGTTGAATGTGTCCTTGTCTCCTATGATGAAGTATGGGTGTGTGGTGTAGAATCCCTAAAGGCTTTATATATGAATTTCTCATGATTTGGGGACATTGTGAATGTGTTGTGATCCCTTGAAGGGAAGTGCACTCAATATCAATGTTGTTGCTATTATGTCACTATGAGGACTAATATACACACACACTCTACATGTATAGCAATGAATATGATGTGTTATGGTGTCTATTGAAAGGTTAAACCTTATATGCACATTTACATCTTATTATTCATGCAAAGTGTATAATTAGTATGGTCTGAATATGTGTTGCATAAAGGTGTTTATGTGAAAGGCTTTCTCACATATGTACACACACGAATGAATGAATAAGGTTTATGATAATCTAGTGAATGTGAGTCTTTTGAAAGGTTTCCTCAATTGTACTCTAAACTAGACTATGTTATGAATATGGTATGAGTATGTGAAAGGTCATTCGAATCTTAGAAACCTTTGAGCTATATAATATGAGGGATTAAGTCCCTAAAGCCTATTTTATGAACTAATGTTAAATAAAGGCTTAAAGATGTTTAAAAGGGGAGTTGGAGCTTAGCACCGAGTGAACATGAAAAATGAGAGTGGGGGCTTCACGTTTAGCAAGTCCGGATTCCCACAAGAGCACCTTCACATTTAGCAAGTCCGGGTTCCCAACATAGATGTTGTCTTATGAGATGGAAACCTCCACGCCTAGCAAGTCAATGTTTCTAGTAGTAATCTCCTTGTTCCATAACTACATGCCCCCGTTGGTCTTTGCTTAGTGGATCCACTAGATAGCTATTATGTATGTCGGTCCTACCTTGGCAAGTAGTACCCTCCCTTTTCGGTGTGGGAGTAGAACACCGGATTCCATGTAGCTCACATGGTCTATGTAGGTTATGGCAATGTCTCCCGAAAGTTAAGAAGTGAATTAAGATAAGAATATGAACTCTAGTCATGATTTCTTGAAGAGTTACTTAGTGTAGGTAGGACTATGGACCCTACTTATGCATTGCACAAGTGGACTCTAAGGGAGGTTATGATTAGGCTCTTTATGTAATGAAGACTATGGTTTATGTATGCTAATATGAAAGCATGTTAAGGTTGACTTTACTTATGTCAAGACATGAGGTATGATTATGCATGTGAATTATACTTATGACTTCTTAATGGGTTTGTTTAGTATATGTGGGGGTATGGAATTCCATGTGTACATTGCACAAGTGAGCTTGTGAAGGGGTTGTGAGGGTGGTTTACCCATGATATGAACTAAATGGGTTATGACTAAGGATTTAGTAAATGAATTAGTCCTTCTATGATGTTATGAAGTATGTTGGTCTTATGTTTAATGTTAAATGAAGATGTTATGACTTGTTGAATATGATTTGCCTAGTCTATGGTGGCTTCCTAAGAACACTTGGTGTGAGTCGTATTATGGGATGCTACTTGCACATTGCACTACTGTGACTTGGGGGTTGTCTTAGGTGATGGTTCCTATGTGAAGACTATATCTTATGGTGTGCTTATGACTCTATGAATATATGTGGTTGGATTGATGAAGGTTGTATGTAAGTTCACCCTTGGTAATCTTAAGGTGATACATTGCACCAAGTATTCCCTAAGGATTGCTTGAGGAAAGGAGTTAAGATAAAGAGGAAGGTAATGTATTGTATGCATTGAATGTGCCTAAAATGTTATAAGTGGCCCTATGTGCTATTGTGAATGGTTTCCATGTGTATGATGATGTATGTGGTTTATATTGTTCCTACTGTACTAAATGTTCTTGAAGTTTCTCTATAAAGGCATGATGCATGGATTCCAACTAAATGTCCCTTTTAAAAGCATGTTTTTGCATTGTTATCATACTTAGTGCATTCTTGTACTAACACCATTCTTCTTCATCTTTTTACACCAAGTGTAGGTGATGGTGGGAAAAGGGCATTTCCTAGTAGTGATGATCTTAGCTTACTATTCCCAAGTTTGGGTGTGTCCTTAAAGATTCAAAGACCTTTATGTTAAAGAGTTTCCTTAAGTTCAATGTACTAGATAATAGTTTCTTTTGTATTGTAAGGGTTGTGACCCTCTTGTGTTGTAGTCGTGTTTTAAGATGGCTACCTTGAGATGTAGTATTCTGATTTTGTATTAAAAGTCTAAATGATGTGACTTTTTAAGTCTTGTGTTATATTATGAAAAGGTTTTAATTTTTTTGCTATTTTTCTATGATAAATGCTATGACGAATGCTAAGGGATTGTATAAGACCTCCGAGTGGTCGAATAAGCCGATAACGACTAAGGGGTGCTCTCGGGTCATTACACTTAGCACTTAACTTTCAACTTTAAGTTCAATTACCACCCTACTGTCTCTTTAGATACTCTCGTTGGAGTTAACTTGCAGTACAAATGTTGAAACGTGCAAGGAATCACATCACCTTCCAAGCTAGTTTAAACCAACACTAATCATATAAGAATCATGGTCCCTTACTTGTACTATAAGGCTATGTCAAGTATCACAAGAATATAACAAGCATATGCGTAATACAGGCTGCTGCAGAAAATATACCATTCATGAAAGCATTAATGGGCAGCATGAATTTAATAAATTACAAGTAAACACACTTTAGATTCAATTTCAAGAACAAAGTTGCAAAACCCCAAAAGCTAGAAAGTGTTCTTAACAAAAGTAAAGCGTTCTCTCTCTACACTATATTTTAGAACTAAATTCTTCATACGTACTATAATGATCCCTTCTTCTCTCTCTTTTTGTCCATTTATAATTTCCTAAAATTAGGCCCAAAAACCCAATACGGACACAATCAACAACATTAGTTGGGCTCACCGAGCTTGGTCGGTGAATCACCTCTTACTCCTCAGCTTATATTTTCATGATCTAGGCTTAGGGTGTTTGAACTTCACTTGAGGAACACGTTTGAGTAAGCCTTTCATGTTCGGTGAATGGCCAAGTACCACCTTGGTTTGCCTTTTAAGCAATTATTATTTTCTTTTCACACTTTCAATTTGGGCGATTTTTATCAAGATAGCCTTTCTCATTCAGTTCATCGCCTTCTCTATTGGAATGCGCCAACCTAATTCGATAGACAGAAGTGTTGTGCACTGTCATTTTGGGTAAGGTCGCGCTTAGTTGGTGATCCGAACTTTTTGTTAAGTGATAAACAATGTATGGTTTGCACTTCTTGTTGCATTTTTCCTGTTCTTTCAACCATGTCTAGATGCCTTCGTAGCTGCAAAGCATCAACATTTTATTTGAATAGGAAAAAAATAGGCAATGATGACACTAATTATTCAGCTAAATAGACCTCAAATGAGTGCAAATAGACCACTCGTCACACCTCAACTTCACATGCCAAAACAATGTCAATAAATTATATTGAAACTAAGTATTTATACCAAAGAAGGAACAATATATAAAAAATAAAGAAAGATAATATCATTAAGAAAAATTAACCATCGTATTCGATCCCTCAAACTCTTCGATGAAATGTTTTTGTCATTTTTCTTTTTACTATTCAACTATAAATTTCCACTTCAAATACAAATCGAGTCCCTATGTCTTTGCAAAAAAATATTAATAACAATGGGATTGCATTAGTTTTCTATTTCCAAAAAAATAAAATTTTCTTATGGTTTTTGTGTAGTTTTGCGCAAAAGAAATAACCAATACACGTCAGTTTTCTTTTAATCCATCGATCATTTTAAAATTACTTAGATTTTTAATAAAAGTATGTTGGACTGGGTCAGATTTTGCTCAATTCTTTGGATCAAATTAGTTATATGGTTTTTTTTCTCAATTTTGCTCTATTTTAAGTTGTAGTATCTACCTAGTAAAAATTCTATCTAGGGACTAGTTAAGTTTAAGTGTTTAATTTATAAATTGTGCCAGGCTTGAGGGGCTATATGGTATTTAATTAAAAAAATAATTATGGACAACACACTTACCGAACGAATTAGTCATTTCTTTGTTAAATAAACCTTTTACATAACAAATTAGGTTTTTATATCTCTTGATTGTTTTGTCAGAAGAGGATAATTCTTAAATCGGTATAGAAATAAATAATGCTATGGCAACTCCTTTTCGTTGCCTGATTGAAGAAATCTGTATGGTGTTGGTACATCATGGTACACAGTTCGTTACTAAGATGTCGGATTTACTGGAGTCCAATGAATATAAAGGTAACATCTCTTAAAAACATATACAAAAACTATAACTTATATTCTTTATAGAACTAAATTTTGTATGATTTTTTTTCCGAAGATTTAATTGATATGATGTTTATTATCTCATATGTGATTTTAGCATCGATTCAATTTCAAATTTTGTTTATCTTGCAAATCTAGGATCTCTCTTTTCATTGTTGTCTTAACACTATTTCTATGTTTGTGTATGTTCTTTTACTAGTTACAAAAATGAACATTGTATGGTTATAAGAAAATTAATTAGATTCTGTATTTTTTATTCTTTCTATAAGCATGTCACACACTCGACTAACTTCCTCCACAAAGATTATGATTTTTAAAAGGGGTAAGGTAAGCAATAGTTTTAAGTTAATTTTGATTATTTAATTAACTTACATTTGTGTTTCACTTGGTCTTTTTGCTGAAAATAGGAGAAAATCATTCTTTGTCAATTGACCTAGAGTGTCATAGAGTTTGAGGTAAAGATGAATTAAATCCCTCAAAAATAATTTTTAAGGTGTAGATCTTTTGACATTTACAAATCTATCTATCAACTTACAAAAAATAGATTCACTTGAGTGACAGAGGCATAAGATTAGGGTAATGGGAGGGGAGAGAAAGAGAAGGAGATGGACATGATAAATGTTGATGTGATTATCCTTATCTTTTCCTTTCTTCCGTTTTTCCCCTTTGTAATTCAACAAATTATTTTTTGCATCTTTAAATAATTTTTTATTATTAATTTTAAAATATATTTCTTTTATTTCATTCCTTTTGAGAACATGCACCTTAAATTTTAAAATATTTTATTTTCTTGTAGAAATTAACAAATTTAAATTTAATTTAATGACTATGTTTCACACATAGTTTTCGTTTTAGCTCAACCTTAACCGCCATTTGATTACTACATCTACTTTAATTTTTAAAGACAATAGACAATTTTCAGAATTTTGAAAAAAAACTAGGTGAATGCTATATTCATTTTCCTATACTCGAAAACTATCTTAGTATGATGAAATTATTGAACTATTTTTCCATGAAAAAACAAGTATACAACTGAAAATTTAAGTAGACAAACCGCACCAATTTTTGGTGTTTTTTGAAAATAAAAATAATGTTTAGTTCAAGTGTGTTATTATGGATTTTTTTGTTACGTTTCTCAAATATTTTACTAGTATTGATTGATTGTTCCACATGCAAGGTGTATTAAATCACTTTGACATGAATATCTTTGCAAGATACTTTTGTAGGAACCAATAGTATATATGCATAAAGCAAGTAACTTTTTAGTTCAAACGAAAGTAACTAAATAACAGTCCACATTATAGAATAAAAAAGCTTTTACAAAAAAAAAACCGTTTTCCGCTTCTAAAAGTATCAACTCATAGTGGTTGCCTCAATAATGGGTTAGAGTTTCATGTTAGATACTAAGGAGTCGTTTGGTTGGGAACTAGTTATCCCAGGATAAATTATCCTGGGATAACTTATTCCATCACTAAGGTGTAAATTGTGGGATAAGTAATCCCAAACTTGTCAACCAACTAAGACACCAAACTTTTATCCTAGGACTATTTTTTTATCCCTAGACTATATATTCTCATCCCTCACACCAAACGACCCCTAAGGGTAGAAGTATACCCTTATTATAATCAATTAAGTACTATTATAATAGGTAATACCTTTCTCTATAACGATATTTGTCATTTTGCGTCTCAGTATTCTAAATTATTTAAGACTCTTTTTTTAGCTTATTTCTTTTGGCCATTTGTACTTCTGTTACCATACATAAATATGATTCTCAATCAATTAGAAAATAATATTATCATATATGAGACAAGCAATAACACGTGGTTTTTATATATTTCTTTCAATTAATATTTTCAAATCAGTCGGATTAGTCATCCTATTGATGTCAAAATATAGAAGGTCATTTCTAGGACAATGCATAATTAAACTAAGAATATTAGAATATATTGATACATGCATTACAATAATTTGTTAAATCTTCAAATTTATTAACTACATATTCATGAAACATAATAAGCTCAGAACCTTTATCCTATTATAGCTTGCCTCGATAGTATTTGATATTTTTAGTGATTATTTATTTTTGACAAGTCATTCAATAAATTAGAATAAATGTCAGTATACACATATAGGATATTTGATATTCTACATAATCAAATTATTTTGCCTAAAATGATATTATTTAGAATTTTTTTATGTGAATTTGACTAATTATATTGTACTCATAGATTATAATATAAGATGATCAATACATGAAATTGAATAAGCTAAATTGTAACAATATCACATGAAACTTCATAATTGAATTTCAATGAGAAATGTACATGTTATAATTGCGGAAAATTAGGACATTTAGCTAAAGATTGTAAATTACCTAGAGATCCAAAAAGAAAACAAATATCTGAAATAATAATTAATGATGAAATATATACACAATTAGATCATATAGATTATGACCCAGTTAGTGATGATAGTATATATGAATTCGATATGAACGAACGTGAACACGAACAACCTGAAAATGAAATAGAAGAAGAAAATACTTATTATGACTGACAAAGATGTACAAATAATAAAAAGAAGAATATACAAATGAAGAATCTACGGAACAAAAAGTAATATTTGATGTTAATATATTTGAACAAATAAAAGGAAAAGAATTAGATCTCGGTGTAGAAAAAATATTTAAGTTACCCTTAATAAGAAATATTTTTTAAAAGACAAAAAGAAGAATACTATGTAGTAAGTCAAAAAGAACATATAATAGATTGTAAATACGCTAAAGGAAAAGCAAGAATACCTATAATAAATAAACGAATAATAAACAAAGAAATACAAGCAATTAAAGCTAAAGACCCTATAAAATACGTACACTTAGGAGGAACAGAGATATTAATAAAAGCCTGTTTTAGAGAAGGAATAGATACACCAATAGAAATATATTTAGCAGATGATAGGATAATAGAGCCAATAGAAAGAAGTATAATAAGTGCAAGAAAAGGAAATCTAATATACCAAAATTTAAATTCATAATTAGTGCAAATTATTCAGTAGCAATAGATGATAAAAATATAGATAAATCATTAGTACTATATTGGAAGATGTCGGGAATAGAGTTAGCCCTGGCAAAGAAAATATTCACAAACATTTGAAAAAACCTATACGTACTAACCACAAAACATAAAATAACAGCAAAAATAAGATAAACAAGATAAAAATAGAAGACCCCTTTGAGCAAATTGTAACAGTCATAGATAATAATGATTATAGTTATAAAGAAATCGATATAGAGGAAGATTTAGAAATAGTAAGTGATCGAATAAGTACATCAAAAAGAATGAAAAATATAGATAAAACAGAAACATCCCAACCTCAACGGAAATCAGTAGAATATCCAATAATAAAAGAAATTGAACCATATCATTATTATATAACTGGAATAATAGAACAAAGAAAACATATTATTTTAATAAATACGAGGACAAGAAGAAAATTATATACCACGAAAACTAGTAGATGAAGAAGAGATAATATCTAAAAAACAAGCATGTCCCGACTTACCAAAAGAATTATCATGTATCGAAGACACAACTGAAAAAGAAGTTATTATAGGAGGAATAATTATATCAATTAAATTTACAATATACCAAGGTGAC
The DNA here is from genome assembly GCA_029007595.1 of Solanum commersonii. Lineage (NCBI taxonomy): Eukaryota > Viridiplantae > Streptophyta > Magnoliopsida > Solanales > Solanaceae > Solanum > Solanum commersonii. The sequence goes on along the minus strand of JAJTWQ010000555.1, from coordinate 46,983 downwards.
GATGGGAAACACCGAAAAACCCAACTTAACAGTTTGTTAAATGCAGCTACAGGAACAGCTAGTACCTCTGCAACAAAGGAGGAAATCAAAACAAGATATGTCAATACAAATATGACCAAATTATTTGATAAACCATTTACACCAAAAGTCCAAAAAGATATATTTATACCCCCTCAAGTCAACACATACAAAGAAAGCCTAGGACAAAGATAAAACAAGCATACAACCATATAACCCGAGCATATATTGAAAATATCCACAAAATCCAAACCTTTTTAAACCAAAATCCCAGATCTACCAATACAAAGAACCCTCATGAAGATTATATTACACAACATCTACAAGGATACAACAAATTAATAGCACAACCCGGTACAAACGCCAATCTAGTAGGTACTTGTTACCATTATGGATTACTAAACACAGTATATACCGCAACAGGAGATGAGATAGCTACAATTCCAGAACTACACAAGGCATTTATGCACTATAAACGAATTACCAAAGGGACATTATTTTATATAAAATTCTATTCAGACAAGACGAAATTCAAAAGATTGAGATACCAGCATTTTATGCAAGAAAAGAGTTATTGGCCTAGCCACAATATTAAATGAACTAGCAACAAATTATTTAAACCAAAATACAATATGGAGCTACTACGCCGGGGAACAAACAATGATATATTCAAATTGCAGAGAAACAAGACTGCAGATATGGAAGAAATAAGACAGTGGGTATTAAGCCTACTAAAACCGGAACAAAAACCGACGACAAGAGCTATAAGGCAAAACTTTATCTCAACCGAGCTAATGGAAAATTATTGCAAAACTATAGGACACAAATATCCAGACCACAACTGTTCAAAATGCTACGGAGAAGACAATATCATTCCAGCTGTCAACTTGGAATAGATCTAAAGATAGCAAGAAGACAAAAGCAAAGATAATGGAAGATAAAGCATGAAGATAATGGAAGAAAAAAGATAGTGGAAATATGTAAAAAGTTGTTTGTCATTTTATGTAAAGAAGGAATATTGTAAATTAGTGCGGATAGTGGTAGGAATAATATAATGTAAAGTATTATGTAAAGTAATCATAGTTAGCTAAAAGTAACTATAGGTTAGAAAAAGTAACCATAGTAAGGTTACTTATACTTGTATAAATAGAGAGCCATTAGGCAAAGATAGAAGCAAGACTTTCTACACGGAAAGCATTGCTCTTTTGTAACAAATATTCTCTAAAATAAATATTTTTCTCAGCTAAACTTTGTCTAAGCAATGGATCAACATAATGAAGATACTCCACAGGTACACATATCCATCAATATATCCATAATCATGAATATGAATAGCTAAATTACTTAATTCCTGAATATCATAAGATTGATAAGATGGAATTTATATTAAGTTGTTATATACTAGAATTATTGTCAAATGTTTTTAAGTTTGTTAACATGAGGAAAGAAAAGAAAACTTCCGACTATGCCATCCTAAAGTTGAAACCGTAGGCATGAGGAGCCGTGAGGGAGTAAACACAGTTGAGGCGCTGTAGGAAGAAAATATTTTCGAAAGTACGGTGTTAACAGTGACAAAAAAATGTTTGAAGATAATCTAGTTATAATAATTTGATATGAATGCTATCTGTCAGGATTATGATATGAAGGAATTGTATTAAATTGCTATTGTGATGATTGATATGACTTACTTACATGATGAAATGATTTTAGCATATAAGATATTAATTTTGCATATACTTAGAACTATACCAACGGAAATAAGACAAATCATATGGGAAAATATAATTGAAGAAGAAGAAATAGAATTAATGAACCAAGAATGGTATGAACTAGATGAAATAAGAAGAATAAACAATGAAATCGTAGATTTTAATATATATGACTTAGAAATTCAATATTCGATTAATGATAAATCAAGAATACCTAGAATATTGGCAACAAACTATGACAGATCTTACCTTACTAAGTAATATGATGAAAAATAATATAGAAGCATTCCAACAAACCCATGACATAGAATATATAGAATATATGCTGGAAAATATAAAAGAAATTATAAGGTTAATACCCTTAGAAAAACTATATTATGAACGAATCCATGAATAAAAAACGGACCTCCCCAAAATTGGTATCAAAGCTAGATAGTAATTATTCAGACATGAATAACCAATCTGAAGTTCATAGATATGAATTAATCAGAACAGTAATAACAAAACGACAAGAATTAAAACATAAACAAGAAAGACTTGAATATAATATATATGCAGGTGTATGTCAGAAATCTATACTAGCACAAAGAAAAAGGATATTTACACTAGAACATGAAATACAAACTATAGAGTATAAACTAAAATATAATTTAAAATGAATAAGGAAGAATTCGCTATAGAAGAAAAAACTTACGAAAATCCGGAAGGATTAAAAATAAAGATAATATTTTCAAACTTAGGAAGGAGATATAAAAAGATAGGTGATAATTTACATTTAATGATAGAAAAAGAAACAAGAAAGATTAGAAGATAGTTTAACCGCAATGGTACGAATAACTAAAGAAAATGAAGAAATAGATAGGAAAAAAGAAATAGAAACAATAAAACAACAAACAAAATTAGAAATCCAACGTATAGAAGAGGTAAAAAACGATAAGATACTTGCACTAGAAAAAGAACTAGCCATACTTAAAGAATTATACGCAGCTAAACAAAAAGAAAAAGAAAAAGAGACTGAATTAGAAATAGAAATTAAAAAATTTAAGGAACAATTAGAAACAGATATAAGCATTGATAATATCGACATAGAAGAAAATTGCTCAGAACAAGGTTCAGATATAAGTGAAACATATACAGAAATATTAGGACAAATAAAAGAAACCGACATAACCAATAGAATAGAAGTAAATACTGAAGAAGTAGAAAATAAGGCAAGTACAAGCACAAGTACGAAGTCAAAAATCCTAGAACAATGAGTCCGAATTATTATACAGTTAGTTACCAAGAATCAGATAGATATGATACTTTATGGAATAAAAGATTAAATAAAAAATGGACACCATCTACAACAACCAGAAATACTAATTTTCTAGATTTAGATTGCGTAGCTGACATAAACAAGGCAATACAATTATGGGTAGGCTACATATCAAAACAACTAGTAGATAATAAAATTGGAATAACAGAAGTACCAGGGATATATAGAAAGAACATTTATAGGAACAAGAAATTATGGTTACAAAATTTAGGAGAAGAAAGCACTAAAATATTAAGAAACAGTAAGAAAATGGATGGAGAAAATGCAACTACTCCCATTGATATCCTAAACAAATACGAGCTTGCTATAAGAAATGAATTTAGCAAGACAACAACGTAAGTAGAAGAACAACATAAAGAAAAACAGTTACATAGAAATCTAATGTTAAAGTTAGCTATATGTAATATGTGCTACATAGATGAATATACATGCGCATTTAGAGAATATTATTATAAAGGAACATATGACACAACAGAAGCACAGGAAATAAGAAAGTTGTACTTTACAAAATTACGAACCATTTAGTTCTAAAATAATAAAAGACTGGAATAGTGCGGGATTGCAAGATACACTAGGAGCACGAATGAGATATTTACAAAAATGGTATTCTGAAATATGTGAAAAATATAGAGAAGATATAAAAATGGAAAAATCAATAATAAAAAATCTAGCCTGTTGTAAAGATCAAATAGCACCTCAATTTGGATGTAATGATAACTACTACAAAAAGAAAAATAGAAAGCCAGGAAAATTTAAAAAATTTAAATCTCAATATAAATATAAGAAACCACGAAGAAGATATTATATAAAGAACACTAAAGAAAAAAGACCCTTTAGGGCAAAGAATAAAATAACAGAATGTACATGTTATAATTGCGGAAAATTAGGACATTTAGCTAAAGATTGTAAATTACCTAGAGATCCAAAAAGAAAACAAATATCTGAAATAATAATTAATGATGAAATAATTCGTTCATAATATAGTTTTTCTAAGGGTATTAACCTTATAATTTCTTTTATATTTTCCAGCATATATTCTATATATTCTATGTCATGGGTTTGTTGGAATGCTTCTATATTATTTTTCATCATATTACTTAGTAAGGTAAGATCTGTCATAGTTTGTTGCCAATATTCTAGGTATTCTTGATTTATCATTAATCTGAATATTGAATTTCTAAGTCATATATATTAAAATCTATGATTTCATTGTTTATTCTTCTTATTTCATCTAGTTCATACCATTCTTGGTTCATTAATTCTATTTCTTCTTCTTCAATTATATTTTCCCATATGATTTGTCTTATTTCCGTTGGTATAGTTCTAAGTATATGCAAAATTAATATCTTATATGCTAGAAATCATTTCATCATGTAAGTAAGTCATATCAATCATCACAATAGCAATTTAATACAATTCCTTCATATCATAATCCTGACAGATAGCATTCATATCAGATTATTATAACTAGATTATCTTCAAACATTTTTTTGTCACTGTTAACACCGTACTTTCGAAAATACTTTCTTCCTACAGCGCCTCAACTGTGTTTACTCCCTCACGGCTCCTCATGCCTACGGTTTCAACTTTAGGATGGCATAGTCGGAAGTTTTCTTTTCTTTCCTCATGTTAACAAACTTAAAAACATTTGACAATAATTCTAGTATATAACAACTTAATATAAATTCCATCTTATCAATCTTATGATATTCAGGAATTAAGTAATTTAGCTATTCATATTCATGATTATGGATATATTGATGGATATGTGTACCGTGGAGTATCTTCATTATGTTGATCCATTGCTTAGACAAAGTTTAGCTGAGAAAAATATTTATTTTAGAGAATATTTGTTACAAAAGAGCAATGCTTTCCGTGTAGAAAGTCTTGCCTCTATCTTTGCCTAATGGCTCTCTATTTATACAAGTATAAGTAACCTTACTATGGTTACTTTTTCTAACCTATAGTTACTTTTAGCTAACTATGATTACTTTACATAATAATTTACATTATATTATTCCTACCACTATCCGCACTAATTTACAATATTCCTTCTTTACATAAAATGACAAACAACTTTTTACATATTTCCACTATCTTTTTTCTTCCATTATCTTCATGCTTTATCTTCCATTATCTTTGCTTTTGTCTTCTTGCTATCTTTAGATCTATTCCAAGTTGACAGCTGGAATGATATTGTCTTCTCCGTAGCATTTTGAAAGGTTGTGGTCTGGATATTTGTGTCCTATAGTTTTGCAATAATTTTCCATTAGCTCGGTTGAGATAAAGTTTTGCCTTATAGCTCTTGTCGTCGGTTTTTGTTCCGGTTTTAGTAGGCTTAATACCCACTTGTCTTATTTCTTCCATATCTGCCGCGTCTTGTTTCTCTCGCAATTTGAATATATCATTGTTTGTTCCCTCGGCGTAGTAGCTCCATATTGTATTTTGGTTTAAATAATTTGTTGCTAGTTCATTTAATATTGTGGCTAGGCCAATAACTCTTTTTCTTGCATAAAATGCCGGTATCTCAATCTTTTGAATTTCGTCTTGTTTTTCTATCTTTTCGGGGATGATCATTTCTCTTGTCAATCCTATTTTTATTACTTGTATAATTGGTTTGATTTCGTCATATAATATCTCGGCCGGTCTTGAATAGAATTTTATATAAAATAATGTCCCTTTGGTAATTTGTTTATAGTGCATAAATGCCTTGTGTAGTTCTCGGAATTGTAGCTATCTCATCTCCTGTTGCGGTATATACTTGTGTTTAGTAATCCATAATGGTAACAAGTACCTACTAGATTGGCGTTTGTACCGGGTTGTGCTATTAATTTGTTGTATCCTTGTAGATGTTGTGTAATATAATCTTCATGAGGGTTCTTTGTATTGGTAGATCCGGGATTTTGGTTTAAAAGGTTTGGATTTTGTGGATATTTTCAATATATGCTCGGGTTATATGGTTGTATGCTTGTTTATGCTTGTCCTAGGCTTTCTTTGTATGTGTTGACTTGAGGGGGTATAAATATATCTTTTTGGACTTTTGGTGTAAATGGTTTATCAAATAATTTGGTCATATTTGTATTGACATATCTTGTTTTGATTTCCTCCTTTGTTGCAGAGGTACTAGCTGTTCCTGTAGCTGCATTTAACAAACTGTTAAGTTGGGTTTTTCGGTGTTTCCCATCGTCACCTTTTAGCTCTGGAATTTTTGAGTCGTCCGATGGACTTAGCTCCGCATGTTTCTTGTCATGCTGCTGACTTCTTATATTTTGTACCTCTTTTTCCATTCTATCTGACTTTCTGTGAAACTATCTCATTGTAGTTAATATTTTTTCAATCGTATTTGGATTGTCTGGATCCGTTTGAGTAGCTTTCTCTTCATATGTAATCTGCAATAACATTTTTGTCGGTACTTATCACTTCTATTGTGAATGTGAAATTTTGTATATTTAATACGAGTCTTCGTATTTCTTTAGTTGTTACTGAATCTTGTATCTTTCTTGTAATCCACCATTTCACTTGCGTGTTATCTGTTCTTACAATAAACTTGTTATAGACAATATATGGTTCAAAAGCTAACAAACATTTATACAAAGCATATAGTTCCTTTCTATTTATTTCCCATTTTATTTCGGGATTTGTAAATGTTCCGGAGTAATATCTACAATGATGTTCTATTTTTTTCTTTATCGTATTTATATTTTAATACTCCTCCATAGCTTATTTCACTGGCATCTGATTCTACTATGTATATGAATTTTTTGTTTTCATCTGGAAAGTATAATTTTGGTAGTTTTTTACACTATAGATTTATTTTTGTATTTGGACTTGGTCTTTTTTGTCAAAATAATATTCTACATCCTTTTTTAATTTTTTATGTAATGGTTTAAGATTTTCTCGCTAAATTAGGTATATATTCTCGTACTCGATTTACTAATCCTAAAAATGATTGTAATTTCTTTTTGTGTCTATATTTTCTTCGAATTTATTATTTTTTGTACTATATGGTTTTGCATTTTTATACCATTTTTATCTATTTGTATTCCTAAAAATTCTATTTGATTTTTCATTATTTCTGCTTTTTTTTTCTTGCTTAAACTTATTCCCCGAAGATGTTATGATATGAATAAATTTTTCTAATAGCCTTATATGTTCTTCTTCTGTTCGTGAATATAATAATATATCATCTATGTAGACGATGCAATTTTCTAGTTGGTTAAAATAATTATCCATAAAATGTTGGTATCTTCCTGGTGCATTTTTATATCCAAAAGGTAATACGTTCTATTCATAAAATCCTTGAGGTACTGTAAAAGCTGTTAATTTTTTAGATTCTTCTTCTAACTTTAGATGGTAAAATCCTGATTTGCAATCAAATTTACTAAAATAGTTATAACCTTGTATTTGTCTAACTTTTAATACTTTATTTGGTATGGGGTAATTATATGTTTTAGTTTTTGCATTTAAATTTCTATAATCAATAACCATACGGCTTTTCCTCTTTTTTTGTTCACTATGTTTATTTACTATGAATGCTGGGCTTGTATGTTTACTATTACTTTCTTGAATATATTTATTCTCTAATAATTCATTTATATGCATTCTAAATTCTTTTAAATCATCAAAATTGTATTTCAATGGTTTTTGGGTTATTTTTTCACTTCCTTTAATCCATGGTGTGGATTTTCTATTTTTATTAGCTACTCTTTTTGCTCCTACTTTTTGCTTACATGGTGTGGTAAACCACCAGTGTGTTTTTGTTATTATGTGGGGATATAGTTTTTCTAGAAACGGCATTCCTAGAAGCATATCTTTATTAATAAATTCATAACTATATATGTCTTCTATAGTTAATATTTTATCCCATATTTGTAGTTTTATATTTTTTGCTTTGTATGTTATCATACTTCCTTCATTATTAAATCCTGTTACTACTATAGGGGTTTTTAATTTTTCCCATTTTTCATCAGGTAGACAATTATGTTTACACATATTTGCTTCGCTCCGTATCTAACATTGGAGTATAGTATCTATTATAATAGTTTTCTACTATTATTTTTGCAAGTATATAGATTTTCATAATGCTCTTTTTATTGTGACTTTTTGGTTTTATAAGTTATGATTAGTTGTGTATTATCTAGATTATAAGGTTTCATTTCTTCTAACCATTTTATTCCTAATATTATATTATCACCTTGGTATATTGTAAATTTAATTGATATAATTATTCCTCCTATAATAACTTCTTTTTCAGTTGTGTCTTCGATACATGATAATTCTTTTGGTAAGTCGGGACATGCTTGTTTTTTAGATATTATCTCTTCTTCATCTACTAGTTTTCGTGGTATATAATTTTCTTCTTGTCCAGTATTTATTAAAATAATATGTTTTCTTTGTTCTATTATTCCAGTTATATAATAATGATATGGTTCAATTTCTTTTATTATTGGATATTCTACTGATTTCCGTTGAGGTTGGGATGTTTCTGTTTTATCTATATTTTTCATTCTTTTTGATGTACTTATTCGATCACTTACTATTTCTAAATCTTCCTCTATATCGATTTCTTTATAACTATAATCATTATTATCTATGACTGTTACAATTTGCTCAAAGGGGTCTTCTATTTTTATCTTGTTTATCTTATTTTTGGCTGTTATTTTATGTTTTGTGGTTAGTACGTATAGGTTTTGCTTTAGCTTTAATTGCTTGTATTTCTTTGTTTATTATTCGTTTATTTATTATAGGTATTCTTGCTTTTCCTTTAGCGTATTTACAATCTATTATATGTTCTTTTTGACTTACTACATAGTATTCTTCTTTTTGTCTTTTAAAAATATTTCTTATTAAGGGTAACTTAAATATTTTTTCTACACTGAGATCTAATTCTTTTCCTTTTATTTGTTCAAATATATTAACATCAAATATTACTTTTTGTTCCGTAGATTCTTCATTTGTATATTCTTCTTTTATTATTTGTACATCTTTGTCAGTCATAATAAGTATTTTCTTCTTCTATTTCATTTTCAGGTTGTTCGTGTTCACGTTCGTTCATATCGAATTCATATATACTATCATCACTATCTGGGTCATAATCTATATGATCTAATTGTGTATATATTTCATCATTAATTATTATTTCAGATATTTGTTTTCTTTTTGGATCTCTAGGTAATTTACAAAGTTTAGCTAAATGTCCTAATTTTCCGCAATTATAACATGTACATTCTCGTTATTTTTTTCTTTGGCCTAAAGGGTCTTTTTTCTTTAGTGTTCTTTATATAATATCTTCTTCGTGGTTTCTTATATTTATATTGAGATTTAAATTTTTTAAATTTTCCCGGCTTTCTATTTTTCTTTTTGTAGTAGTTATCATTACATCCAAATTGAGGTGCTATTTTATCTTTACAACAGGCTAGATTTTTATTATTGATTTTTCCATTTTTATGTCTTCTCTATATTTTTCACATATTTCAGAATACCATTTTTGTAGATATCTCATTCGTGCTCCTAGTGTATCTTGCAATCCCGCACTATTCCAGTCTTTTATTATTTTAGAACTAAATGGTTCTCGGTAATTTTGTAAAGTACAACTTTCTTATTTCCCGTGCTTCGTTGTGTCATATGTTCCTTTATAATAATATTCTCTAAATGCGCATGTATATTCATCTATGTAGCACATATTACATATCTACGCAATCTAAATCTAGAAAATTAGTATTTCTGGTTGTTGTAGATGGTGTCCATTTTTTATTTAATCTTTTATTCCATAAAGTATCATATCTATCTGATTCTTGGTAACTAACTGTATAATAATTCGGACTCATTGTTCTAGGATTTTTAACTTCTGTACTTGTGCTTGTACTTGCCTTATTTTCTACTTCTTCAGTATTTACTTCTATTCTATTGGTTATGTCGGTTTCTTTTATTTGTCCTAATATTTCTGTATATGTTTCACTTATATCTGAACCTTGTTCTGAGCAATTTTCTTCTATGTCGATATTATCAATGCTTATATCTGTTTCTAATTGTTCCTTAAATTTTTTAATTTCTATTTCTAATTCAGTGGGTTTGTTGGAATGCTTCTATATTATTTTTCATCATATTACTTAGTAAGGTAAGATCTGTCATAGTTTGTTGCCAATATTCTAGGTATTCTTGATTTATCATTAATCTGAATATTGAATTTCTAAGTCATATATATTAAAATCTATGATTTCATTGTTTATTCTTCTTATTTCATCTAGTTCATACCATTCTTGGTTCATTAATTCTATTTCTTCTTCTTCAATTATATTTTCCCATATGATTTGTCTTATTTCCGTTGGTATAGTTCTAAGTATATGCAAAATTAATATCTTATATGCTAAAATCATTTCAAATCACATATATTTAGATGGATATGGCATGGATATCTTTTATGATTTTATTGTTATTGTGGTTAAAGGTAATTATTTTAATAAATACACCACCAAAAAAAATTAACGGTGAAATTCATCACTAAATAGTCCAAACATACCTAAAATAATTTTTGATAGACTGTCGTTAAATGCAATAAATAAAGATTTTTGTTGTTTAAAAATAGAAAATTCAATGCTAGTCTTAGTTTTTTGCATTGTTATATAATATATAGTTGTTTTGTCACAATATTACTATTACAATATATAAAATTCAGTCAATATGCTTAAAATTAACTATTCAAATGATGTATGATAAAATTTAAGTCTAATTGCAACCTTCTCAAAATAATTGTGCAGTTGTATGTTAAGAGCACAATGAACTCATTGCAAAGAAAGCTTTTGACAATGGAACATACCTATATCTCGAAAAGCCACTTGATGAAACTATTGTGAGAAACTTGTGGCAATTTGTAATAAGGAAGAGAATACAAAAACAAAAGATGAGAGAAGGACTAGATCCAAAAGGAGAACACATAAAATATGTTGATAATATTGGTAATGAAAATATTGTGGGAAATATAGAATAAATTGGAGAGAAGAGTATGTCTATTAATAGTGAGGAACGAAGTAATAATACTCATGAGACTGAAAATAATGTTATATCAAGAAGAACAAACAACTTAAGGAGCAAGAGATGCAAAAAAGTCAAAAAAGTGATTGACAAAGGAGAAATACAGAGTACTGCTATTTATAAGGCTTTGAATCAAAAGGACTGCATAGAATGGACTGTGGATCTTCGAGCAAAATTCAAGGAAGCTGCACAACAACATGGTGAAGGACGTAAGTTAATCTTGTTATTAATTAATTTTCTCTACAATTAGTTTCTATATATGTAGTTAAATGAATTGTGAGATTCATATTTATATCTAATGTACATTAAAATTGTTTTGAGGTAAGGTATAGTGATTATTATATTTACATGTACCTCAAATTTATCTAGGAATATTGTTTTAGTGATTAAATTAACGTTACATTCTAATGGATCATGTAGGTTGCTTACCAATAGAGATTCTTGAGATAATGAATGTGCCAGGTCTTACTAGGATGCAAGTTTCTAGTTATCTGAAGGTACATTCTTAAATAGATGAAAGGATTTTCACATGAATAGCTAAGCAAATTTATTATTTATATTTTTTTGATCAATATATCTTAATAATACATTGATTATATTTATTCATACATAATATGTCACCCCACTCTAGGTAGTGTTAAGGCCTTCTTACACTCTAGTCACCCCAGAGCCCTCTTGATGAGAGTTCGCTGGTTATGTTGTTGTATCAAAAAATAATTTATTTGGATAACATTTAACTTTGCATCACTTCTGTCTGTAAATGTTGGAAATTATTATCATCTTTAATATTCAAAATTTATATAAAACCACTCAATAATTAATGAGGACTAGGAATAACTTTCATTGCATGATTAGTAACAAAATTATTCGATGTTAATTTCTATTATTTCTCATAGATACTATTCAATCAAATAATATTATCATCAATATTAACTAAAAAGATTTTTTCTATTAAAAATGACTTATGTCAAGCATATTAAAACCAACTTAAAAAATAAGTTTCGATGAAAAATATAGTTTTACTGCAATTATTTATTTATTTATTTCCTTTCAGAGATGTAGTATCAACAAAAGGAGACCTTTAAAAGAGAAAGAATATATTTGACACGGATCTTCAAGTGGTTCTCAAAGAAGAATCGAAAGAAGTAGCCATAGAATATTTGGGAGAATACCTGATCTTCAAACAAATGTACCAAATTAAACCCATGGAGACCCAGAGTTTCCACCAGTTAATACCAACAATATTTATTCTACCTCAACTAAGCAACAACTCTATCATCCACAACTTCAAGTTCGACCACACTACCTCGGCTCATTTTTGTCGGGCCAAAATAACGATGGTGGTAGGCTACAACACCTACATGGCCCATTATTTGGTTTGCAAGGTCCAATTATTGGGACCAATAATAGTAATTTTTACATGTCATTTAATAGTGGAGATCATCATGAATTCAACTTGAATCGTCAAACTCAAAATGATTACAACTTGGATCTCAATCTATACTGTGTAACAACAAATTCAACAAGTGCAGTAATGACAGATATGAATGGTGGAAATGCGATAATCAATGGATCGGGAGAAGTAAATACTAATTTCCAGCAATAAATAGGTAAACAGAACATATTTTTTGCAAGCAATTTTATTGCAACATCAAATACAAGTGCTAATGAAGGAAGTGATCTAAATGAGTGGGAAAATTGTGATGCGTATTTGAATTTCCATAATATTGATGATCTCTAACAACATTTACAGTACCACAAGGATTTTATGAATGAAATGTATTACCATTTGGATATAAAACTGCACCAGGTAGATATCAATACTTTATGGATAACTATTTTAAACAACTAGAAAATTGTATAGTATATATTGATGATATATTAGTATATTCCACAACACAGGATGAACATATAAGGTTATTAGAAAAATCTATACATAGCATAGAATATTCAGGCATAAGCCTAAGTAAAAAGAAAACAGACATAATGAAAAAGCAAATAGAATTCTTAGGAATACAAATAAATAAAAATGGAATAAAAATTCAAGCACATATAGTACAAAAAATAATTAACTCAAATGAACAACTAGATACAAGTAAGAGAATAGATACCAAAATTAACAGAGAATCTAAAACCATTACAACAAAAATTAAAGAAAGATATAGAATACCAGTTTGATAAAAAAGATCAAATACAAATACAAAAAATAAAACTATTATGTAAGAACCTACCTAAACTATATTTTTCAGATGAAAACAAAAAATTTACTTATAAAGTAGAATCAGACGCCAGTGAAAAAATTTATGGAGGAGTCTTAAAATACAGGTATGATAAAGAAAAAATAGAACACCATTGTAGATATTATTCAGGTACATTTACTAATACAGAAATAAGATGAGAAATAAATTGTAAAGAATTATATTCGGTGTATAAATGTTTACTATCATTTGAAGCATATATTGTATATATCAAATTTATTATAAGGGCAGATAACACACAAGTAAAATGGTGGCTAACAAGAAAAATACAGGATTCAGTAACTACAAAAGAAATGAGAAGATTGGTGTTAAATATATTAAAATTTACATTCACTATTGAAGTAATAAAAACTGACAAGAATGTTATTGCAGATTACTCATCAAGACAAAGCTACTCAAACTGAGAAAGAAAATACAATTGAAGAGATACTCAAAGCCATTACTACACTTTGTATCAAAGTGGACAGTCTGGACAATGAGATACAAAAGATAAAGACTAATGAAGATAATCTGAAGTCTAAAGCTAGTACAAGTCAGCAACATGACTATAAAAATGCGGAGCTAAGTCAATCGACAGACTTGAAAAATCCAGAGCTAAGAGGTGACGTTGGGAAACACCTTAAAACCCATAATGATTGTTTAAATACAGCAGCATGTACAAAGAAACCAATTATTGAAACATAACAAAATGCTAATTTAAATAAGTTATTTGAGAAACCATTTACACAAAAAACAAAAAAACCCATTAACCATAAAACCACAAACTTCAACGTACGCAGATAGCCTACAACATGAGAAAAAAGGTATATAACCACATCATAAAGACATACCATCGAAAATATATACAAAATTCAGAGTTACCTAAACCTCAATCCCAGATCTACCACTACTAAAGATCCAAACCAAGACTATACAACCCAGAAATTACAAGAATACAACAAGCTAATTGCACAACCGAAAACCAATGCTAACCTAGTTAAAACATGTTATAATTATGAATTAATAAGTACTGCATATACCTATGATGGAGAAGAATTAAGTGGTATACCAGAATTATACAAAGCATTTATTATATACAAAAGAGTAACCAAAGGGAATTTATTTTATATAAAATTTTATACGGCAACAACAGAGATATTACACGAGGAGATAAAACCTCCGATTCAAGTTATAAAGATAGGCCTGACCAAAGATATGATAATACCAGAAGATAGTGGAGAACAACCAGAAATACCAAAAATTGAGATACCCAGTTTTTATTCCAACAAGAGAATAATTGGTATATCAACAATAATACAAAAACTAGCCAACAATTATTTGAATGGAAATGCTATATGGAGTTACTATTCCAGAGATCAATTAATGATTTATGCCAACTCAAGGAAACTAGGGAAATCAGTTATGGATGAAGTCCAGAAATGGATTTTATCATTATTAAAACCAGAAGAAAAACCTACAGCAAGAGCATTAAAGGCAGGATTTATTTCGTCAGAACTATTAACCAGATATTGTAAGCTAAGACATAAATATCTTGACCATATATGTTCAAAAAGTAATGGAGTAGATAATGTGATTCCCGATATCCACGTGGAATGATCAAATAAGATAGAGACGGAAGAAGATAAGAAGAAGAAGACAAGAAGAAAAAGACAAGAAGATAAAATGAAGATAGATACATGAAGTAAAATGTGCAAAGAAAGTCGTAGATAAAGGAGAAGACAAAGAGATAAGATGAAAAGAAGAAGACAAAGAAGATAAAAATAAGAACACAAGAAGAAGACAAAAAGGAAAAAAGAAGATAGACACATGTGCATTATTATGTAAAAACAATCGTAAAATGTGCAGTAGTCACATTATTGTAAAGAATAGTATGTAAAAAAGTCGTAAAGTGTACAATAGACATGTAAAAAAAGTCGTAAAGAGTACAGTAGACGCATTATTATAGAGAATAATATAGGATTAGAATTGTTTATATAAAGAAATGTACATGTAACATAATGGGCAAGCCTTCAATAAACGAAGCAAGCTATCATAAAAAACACTCTAAAATACTTAAGATATTCATACTTAATAGCTAATGGAACAACCTTCAGATATAATGGATAAGCAAGAGGCAAAGGTATATTTTTCAACAAATATGCAGAACTAATTTCATATATTCTTGAATATCATATATATGACTGAATAAATTTATTTTAGTTATTATGTATTAGAATTATTTGAATCATGATTTCTAGTTTATTAGCACACTGGAAACAGAGAGAAAACTTTTATACTATGCCATCCTAATGTTGAAACCGGTAGGCAAGAAAAGCCGTTTAGGGGAGTAAACAAAGTTGAGACACTGATAAGAAGGAAGTATCTAGTTAGTACAATGCTAGTAGTGACAAGAGAACATGATAAACAGATAATTTAGTTCATAATGATCTAATATGAATTTAATCAATTATGAATATGATAGGAAGGAATAATTGAAAATAAAAAATCTGCTTAACAATGAGCATGACTACATACATGCATGATGATATGATAAAAAACTATGAAACTTTAATCCTATATATACTTAAAGGTATAGAGATAATTGAATTAAGAAGAATCATATGACAAAAAATATTTAATGATGACGAATCAGAAGATATATTAAACCAACAATGGTATGAAATAGACCTAGATAATCTAGACCTCGAGAGAATATAATTATGACTTAGAAATAGATTCAGATTAAAATAAACTACGAATATTTACAATATTGGACAGAAGCTATGAAAAATATAAAACTACTAGAACAAATAATGGAGAAAAATTTATATATGTACCTAAAAACCCAAGATATGTTATATCTGGAGTACATCATAAATAATATTAAAGAAATCACAAGATTAAAACTTCTAGCAAAAGAATATTATAATAAAATCTTTACTGAAAATTAATATAAGAACGATGAAGTCCGCACCCCTGAAAATAACTCAAAAACTTAATTAGAGTGACTCTTAAGTTCCACTGTAGAACTGATTTGTTGGAGAAAAATCAGCAAAACAAACTAGAATAATGGTTGCACTGTTTCTAAAATCCAGGTTTGTTTGCCAAAATTAAGCTATAACTCTCTATTTAAGGTCTTTAAAAAGGAAATCTATGTCTATTTTTACTAATTGAAAAAGTCAGATTTTCTTGTTTACTTCAAATTTCACAAGAATTTTGAATATCCTTTGCTACGTGTGATAGTAACTTGCTATATTCTTAGACTTTCCTACTCTTCAAAGTAAGTTTCGGTTGTTTTGACTATGAGTTGTTGTGTGGAAATTCTGATTTTGACCAATTTTGAGTTTATGCTGTATGATTCATTATTTTTTTAGTAGGTTTTTGGTGCACATTGTCACGCTCCGAGGGTACCCCCCCTGATGTAACATGGGACCTAGGATAACGAGTGACCCCAAGATAACCCTGAGTCCTGCATATAGCAAGCATACTAAAAAATTGAGTAAAACATATGCTATGCAGAAGTTAAAATACTGGATATCTGAAATGGGGAAAAGCCAAATTAGTCTGAATGTATAAATCATACTAAGAGTTTAGTGATAACTGAAACAACCACTTAACAACTTAAGTTGAATCTACTACTATGTCTTAAAAGGCTCTAATGAATTGAGTTCCTAGGACATGCCCCCAGCTAACTCTAACAAAACAGAAAACTGAAAGCAAAGACTGAAATGGAAATCATATATTTTGTCCTCAAAGCAGGATGACTCACCATTGAAGTTGTTGAAGTCGAACCGAGAATCGATCTTAGCGTGATCTGGATGATGAGTGCCTCAACCTAAATCATGAAAGGATATAGCGCAGAGTATGTATCAGTACTTGGAATATACTGAGCATGCAGGAAATAGATATGCTAGTCTGAATAAAGTATATAAGTTGAACAATGCATAACTGAACAATGACATAATTTGAACAAGGATATAAATATGTAATGAAGTATAACTGAAAGATAAACAGAATGTAATGACCAAGTTCTAATCATGAGGATTACATGTTGAACTGTATACTAAAGTAACTACTGGAATCCTGTTCAATGCACTAAGAGTCTAACTGTGGGAGCTACTATTAACCAACATAAACCACGTGAGCTAAACGAGGAGTCCGATGTATACTCCCCATTTAGAGGACCCAATATTCCTTGCCAAGGGTATATAGGCATGACTGTGGCGTGATCACTAAAATTGATGCCCAACAAAGGGGACTTATAATCCTACGTGGGCACATAGTTCTTGGACTATTAGGGTACGTTGAACCCTGGTCCAACTAGGCTAGTCTAAATACATATGAAGTTGAAATGCACTAAATGCGGAATAGCTCAAAATATATACATGCTAACTTATAATGCAATATTTATTTACTGAGAATGTGACATTCAAAATATGAAACATGATTTTTTGTTTAACTGACCTGGAGAGTTTCATTTATGAATGAAGAGAATTTATACAAACTAGGGTTTTGAGTTTTATACAAGGATATATGCAATGTTTCTAAGAAAACATGTTATTTAGACTATGGATTCTATAGCAACTCAAATCACAATAAATTCCCAATATTTTACAAACCCTAGAGCTAAACACGCTATGTAGATTTAAGGAACTGACTGAATTCTAGGGACCTAGTAGATGAAAGGAAACCACTAGTGAAATCCCACATACTTGGTGGCAAAATCTATGGAGAAATCCTTTGGATATCGGTGCTATAACTTTAGGAACATTGTTGTTTGTACTAGAAAGAAACTGGCATCTCTTTCTCTTCTATTATTTCTAATTTGGATTATTTTTGGAGAATGAGGGTTCTGGGTATGTCTGACTAGGTTACTAGGCTTATACTGAGTAAAACAGCATATATTAGGCATCAAATGACATAGTTTAAATTTCCCAACGCGTAGGGAAAACAACAAAATGACCCAGACTTGACTAGCAACCATCGACAGGGATCGTGGTTCATGGTCTACCCGACAGAGCCTCACTAAAATGAGCATAACTTTTCACTCTGATCTTGGATTTTACAAAAATCAGTGATGTTGGAAAGAGGATTAAATTATTTCAAATTTGATAGGTCGTGGGACACCTAATAATTTATTTCTCAAACATACGACCGTTTAAAGTTGACCCAACAACCATTTTCCTCTAATTGGCTTTTGAACCTAACCTACGACCAGACTTTCAATCCGTAGGTCAAACCACGAACCTTACTGGTCGGCTATGGGAGGGATAAAAAATTCCTAAACTTGGACCCCAACAACGGACCCTACCTATTGATCGTGCGTCAGATCACGGATCGTCGTTGGCATATGTTGTTCTGGTCCTTGAAAGCTGCATAATATCTCCCCTTTATTCATCTTTGAATGAAGTTTAGACAAGTTGAGTATGCGGGAAAGGAGCTGCAATCCCTACCACTAAGTATTAGAAACTGATATTTAACTAAACAAGGTTCCAAGAGCATGCAAATATGCTAAAATGACAGAAAAGCTAAGGGATCAAGATACTGAGAGTGAATTACTCAAGATTAAACTGAGAGACTGGACAGGAACTAGTGCCTCAAGTTGAAATGGAATCAAAAGGAAAGAGGTGAATATACTTGGCCATCATGGCTAATTCCGCTTCCCAGGTAGCTCCCTCTACGAACTGACTCCTCCACAAAACCTTCACTGAAGTGACTTTCTTATTTCTCAACCTACACACATGATGGTCAAGAATCTCAATTGGCACCTCTTCATAAGTGAGACTATCCTTCACAACCACGCTCTTTAATGGTACTATCGATGCCGGATCACCCACACATTTCTTCAACAAGGAAATGTGAAAGACAAGATGAACCACTGCTAGTTTTGCTGGCAACTTTAACTCATAAGTTAAATTACCAGCATTTTTTAGGATTTTGGAAAGACCTACATAGATGGGACTTGGCTTCCTTTTCTTCCCAAATCTCATCACCCCTTTTAATAAAATCCAATCATCGATTTCAAACTCCTTTAAGTCCCTTATCATCACATATGCATAAGACTTCTGACAACTCTGAGTTGTCTTTAGTTTATTTCTGATCAGCTAAACTTTTTCCATAGCTTTATGAACCGAATCTGGCCCAATCAAGGCTACTTCACCTACTTTGAACTAACTAATCGGAGATCTACACCTACACCCATATAGTGCCTCATAATAGGCCATCTGAATACTAGAATGGTAGCTATTATTATAGGCGAACTCTATGAGAGGTAGGTGATCATCCCAATTATCCTTGAAATCGAACATGCAAGCTATCACCATTTCTTCTGAGTTCTGAATGGTATGCTCTGCCTAACCATCTGTCTATGAATGAAATGATGTACTGAGATTCACTTGAGTACCAAAACTTTTCTGAAATGATTTCCAGAAATGAGATTGAAAGTGAGGGTATCTGAGATGATAGACAAGGGAACCCTATGAATCCTAACTATCTCATTGATGTAGAGTTTTGTGTAGTCCTCCGTTGAATCTTTAATCTTGACAGTTATGCAGTGAGTTGAATTAATAACTCTATCCACTACCACCCAAATAGAGTTATGTTGTTTGGGAGTACAAGGTAAACCAGTACTGAAGACCATGTTTGTTTGTGAGTCTGAGATTTTGACTAATTTAGAATAAGTGTCCTGAAATGCCTAATTTATTCTCTAAATTGATGTTAAGGTGTTGAATTGCATCACTAAAGGCTAAGGAGCAAGGCGAGGACACTACCGGAAAAAAAAAGAACAAACAAGCTGAAGAAGAAATGAAAAAGAGATCCTGGTGATCACCAAGACCACTCGGTGAACTATCGAATGGCTCTTTAGCCCACCCAAAGTTACAGTATGCCACTTCTTAGGAGAGAGAAATTGGGCACACAATATTCCCCATGGGCCAATCGCTGATTGGATTGGCGATGTGGGGTTCGATCGCGGAAATTTACAGAACTAGTAGTGAGGCTGCAAACAAAAAGGCGATCTAAAGGAGCAAAGGGTGCATCATGGAATCGATTAGAGAACCCAATAGAGACCACCAAAAATTACAGCATGAAATGACTGAATATTCAATCTAAGACGACGATAAACAGGAGCATGAGGCCATTCGTCGACAGGTTGGCAAAGCACGATTTAATTTGCCAATTTACCCCAAAGGCCAAATTTTGAAAGAGTATAAATAGAATTTTTGAAAATAGAAAAGGCATCCGAACATTGTAAAAACTCAGTCTTAGAATGAAAACACTCTTCTTGTTGGTTTTTGGAGCAATTTTAAAGTAGATTTCGAGTGGGTTTTGTAAATGAAGCTAAATATACTCATTTTAAGTTTGTGAAATCAATAGCAAGCCATTGAGCATGTGAAATCAATAGCAAGCCATGGAGCATGTAATAGGAATTGAATTTTCACTTTTTATGATGAGCAGCTAAAACCCCATTCTTAGGGGTTTGACCTTGTGATTAATTGCTTAATATAGCTGATTGGTGTTAGAAATTACTGATTTTCTTGCTAATTTGAAGTGGGTTTGATTTATTGCTGCTATAATTTTGCTAAATTCAATGTTTATTTTAATATTATTAAGCATTTTATGCTTGCTTGAGAGAGATGTGTAAAACAAAGGTTGTAAATAAGCCTTCGTAGTAATTGGGCTATTTTGGGTTCAGCTCGAGAGATTGAATCCCAAGTCTTGGTCTATCTATCTAACTCAAGAGAGTATATGGAGTGAGGTTGTGGGCTAGTCTTTGTGTTTAGTCTGTTGAGGTTCGAGAGAACTCAATTGAAGAGAAGTAGTTGTTTGAGAGAAAGCTACCTCATCTAAGTTCCATTCTACCCATGAAGACATAGTAACTTATAGTCATTAGCTAACACTCATTTAGCGTAATTGGCAATTGATTGGTCATCCCTCCAAGTATCTCTAAATAATTTGATTACCCATGTTATTTGTTATTGTTGTGTTTTTTGATTGATATCCTATCCCCACACTTGACATTTATGCCACCCTTTTGACTTATTTAAGTAATTACAATAATTTATATTCCTATAACCGATTGAATAACATTGTTACTTCTTAATTGAATTCAAACTCATACTCTCCCTATTGGTTTGACCCTAACTCTTTAGTGGGATTATACTAATTAACGATCGTCTACATCTAGAATTGGATGAGGTGTATTTGAGACATTAATTAAAATAGCGCCGTTGCCTGGGAGTGGTGTTCTTTAGAGTTCTATTATTGAATTGGAATTTTGATTTCTTTGTTTTGTAGTGTAATCAACTTATTGTTTATTGTGAGATGTTTGTGATCCGGTGATAGGATGAGTACAAATGAAAGCATCGTGAACCAAATTGGTCATCAGGATGATTGTGGAGAGTCCTTTAATACAAATGAAGTTCCATTGGGGGGTGTAGGTGTTATTCACCTACCCTAGTCGTAGATCATGTTGAGTTTCACATGACAAACACTATGCTGCACCTGCTACAAGCTAAAGGCATATTTGGGGGACTAGAGAATGAGAACCACTAAGCGCATATTCATAATTTCATAGATGTGTGCAGCCTGTTCTCACTCAAGGATGTTACACAAGAATCAATTCGACTCCGGTTATTCCAATTTTCTCTAATGGGAGATGCAACCAAGGGGCTAGAAGAACTACCAAGGGATTCCATTTTATCATGGGATGATCTCACCGATGCATTCTATGTAAGATTCTTTCCACCCTCAAAGATGGTGAAGTTGTGTGACAACATCAAAAACTTCAAGCGAGTAGAAGGAGAACCGATTCATGAGACTTGGTTGAGATATCAAAAGTGTCTACTACAATGGCCGACTTATTGGCTGTCGGGTGATGTGTTACTTTTATATTTTTATAGGAGCTTAGACACAGTGAACAAAGGAGTAGCCGACCAGCTTGCCCGAGGAGGGATAATGACTCAACCATTTGAGGTAGCCTCATCCCTTCTTGATGATATGACGAAGATCAATCAGACATGGTACGCTCAAGAGGATCAAGTCTCCCGCTTTAGTTTTAGGATGACGAAGGAATAACTTGACAAGGAGAAAGAAAGGGATGAGAATATTAATAAAATGATTTCACATATGGAGTTATTACAAAAACAAATTCTAGAGAGTGTTGATGAACCATATGAAGTCAGAAGAGTGTTTAGACTTGCGGAGGGTTCTCATCCGCACTATTTAAAGGTGGGTCGGAATCAAGGTTAGAACTCACAAAAAGAGGAAGAACAGAGATATTACTATCAAGAATGGGCTGAGAAAAACTACCCTTGGAAGAGAGAAGAAATCCATGAAGAGGACCACACACAATCAAGTGACAGCCCAAGATCAAAGGGTAATTCGAGCAATCTACGAGTGGATGAATTGTTGTCGTGTATCCTAGATAAGGTGGAAGGATCGGATGACATTATTAAGGAGATGAAAGCCAACTTTTCGTCATTGAACAGTAGGTTGAACTCTCATGTCAATGCAATTGAACAACTTGAAGATCAATTGAGACAAATTTAAGCACAACTATAACTTGTGGTATGTGGAAGGGGTGAAACTTGTGATGACCAAGATTTGGCTGTTGTGACTTAGAGTGGAAAGATAGTTGTTGGTATGTATAATGGGGGGGGGGGGGTTTCATGAAGAAGATAAAGACACTGATGAGGAAGAGGGACTCGTTCAAGCACCGAACAATGTTATGCTCAAAGATAAGGAGGAAAGTCCTAAACAAGGCCCTGTCGATGTGTGGTAGAAAGGAACACAAAAGACCATTTTAGCCCCAAAGATAAGGCAACTTCTTCCCAAAATAGCTCCACCATTTCCTCAACATCTCAAAAACAAAAATGAGGATGAAAAGTTCAAGAAATTTCTATACTTGTTTAAGACACTTACTATAAAACTTT
This sequence comes from Solanum commersonii, assembly GCA_029007595.1. Classification (NCBI taxonomy): domain Eukaryota; kingdom Viridiplantae; phylum Streptophyta; class Magnoliopsida; order Solanales; family Solanaceae; genus Solanum; species Solanum commersonii. Next base: position 23,738 of record JAJTWQ010000555.1, on the reverse strand, counting down.
TGTTAGTGGAAGCATTATTGGAGATGTCGGGATACACAAAATTCATGAAGGAGTTGGTCACCAAGAAGAGAAACACAGACTTTGAAACAATTGAATTCTCTCATAATTGTAGTGCCATTTTGACTAGCGAGACGATTATCAATAAAGAAGATCCGGCGGCATTCACAATCCCATGCACCATTAGTATGCTTCAATTTTCTAGAGCCTTGTGTAATTTGGGGGTAAGTATAAATTTGATGCCTTATGCAATCTTTAGGCAACTTGGGCTGGGAGAACCAAAATCCAAAACAATGCGGCTTCTTATGGCAGATCGGTCGATCACCCAATTGGTTTACTCTATGATATCTTGGTAAAGGGGGATCGATTCAGTTTTATGGCTGATTTTGTTATTCTTGATTGTGAGATTGATGCTGAGGTTCCTATTATTTTTGGGAGGCCATTTCTACCAACTGGAAGAGCTTTAGTAGATGTTGAAATTGGGGAGTGGAAATTCAAGGTAAATGAGGATGTGGTCACCTTCAATGTGTGCAAGTCAATGAAGCAACCTAGTGATATTCATATACTTTCCATGATTGATGTTATTGATGAAGCGGTGGCTAATGTGAGCAAAGTGATCTGCAGGAGTGAACCTCTAGAGTAGTTCTCTTGAGTTACAATGAAATAGAAGTTCAAGGATATGATGAAGTGGTAGCTTCTCTTTCGGGGTTAGGTGAAAACTCAAGGAATACATTGAAGATCGATATTGATCTAAAGAATCGAGAGAGTCCTCACGCTAAATTATCCACATAGGAGCCACAATAGCTCGAGCTGAAAGCACTTCCCGCTCATCTTAGGTATGCATTTTTCGGGGCAAATAATACCTTGCATGTGATCATCACAGCTGACTTACTTGAGTGGCAAGTGAAATTGCTTCTTGAAGTGTTAAAACGGTACATCAAAGCAATAAGATGGGACTATCAATGATATTGTGGGTATTCCACCTGGTATTTGCACACACAAAATTCAATTGGATAGTAAGTGCATACCAATTGTTGAGCATCAAAGAAGATTAAACCCATTTATGCAAAAGGTGGTGAAAAAAGACATCACTAAATGGTTAGACGCAGGTGTGGTATACCCTATCGCGGATAGTAAATGGGTATGCCCGGTACAATGTGTATGCAAGAAGGGAGGCATCACGGTGGTCCAAAAAGAGAAAGGAGAACTTGTACCCAGGAGGCCAGTCAATGGTTGGAGAGTGTGCATGGACTACCAAAAATTAAACTCTTGGACCAAGAAGGATCACTTTCTAATGCCTTTCATGGGTCAAATGCTCGATAGACTAGTTGGGCGTGGATGGTACTGTTTCTTGGATGGCTACTCGGTCTACAACAAAATCTCTATTCCACCGTAAGACAAAGAGAAAACTACATTCACATGTCCCTACGCGACTTTTGCCTTCACGAGGATGCCATTTGGGTTATGCAATGCAATAGCGACATTTCAACGGTGCATGCTTTTTATTCTTCCCGATATGGTGGAGGACTCCATGGAAGTATTCATGTATGACGTTTCAATTATGGGTGACTCTTTTCAGACATGTTTGGCTCATCTTGGGCTGGTCCTCCAAAGGTGTGTGGAGACTAGCTTTGTCTTTAATTTGGAAAAATGTCATTTCATGGTCAAGAAAGGCATAGTCTTAGTCACAGAGTATCACAGAATGGACTAGAGGCTGACAAAGCAAAAATTGAAGTGATTGAGAAGTTGCTACCACCTATATCCGTTAAAGGTGTTCGGAGTTTTTTGGGGCATGAAGGGTTCTACAGAAGATTTATCAAAGACTTTTCAAAGACTTCACATCCATTCTGTAAGCTTTTGGAGAAAGAGGAAAAGTTTCTTTTTGGTGATGCTTGCTGAAAGGCCTTCTATTGTTTGAAGGAGAAGCTAATTTCTACCCCGGTGAACATTAGCTCGGATTGGTCCAAACCATTTAAGCTGATGTGTGATGCAAGTGGTACTTCTCAAGGAGAAGTATTAGGGCAAAAGCGCAACAAGATCTTTTATTCAACCTACTACGATGCCGAACGTTAAAAGAAGCACAACATAATTACATTGTTACTAAAAAGGAGTTATTGGTTGTAGTTTATGCATTTGAGAAGTTTAGGGCATACTTGTTGGGCACAAAGGTGATAGTCCATACGGATCATGCAGCTCTTCGGTATTTAATGGCAACGAAATATGCTAAACCGAGGTTGATCAGGCGGTTTTTGTTGTTGCAAGAAATTGATTTTGAAGTCAAAGAGCGAAAGGGGTGTGAAAATCAGGTGGTTGACCATTTATCACGGTTAGAGACTAATCTGAGTGACCCCAAGGAAAGGGATATTGTGGCTGATTTCCCGGATGAAACAGTGATGAAGCTAACCCAATGTAGCATTTCTTTGTATGCTGATCTTTCTAACTATGTGGTATGCAGAATTATGCCTGAGGATTTGAACTCCTATTAGCAGAAGCGGTTCTTGTTTGATGTGGAGAAATAATTTTGGGATGAACCATATCTATTTCAAGAATGTGCTGACCGCATCATCTGTCGTTGTGAACCAAAAGAATAAATCAATGCCATTCTTAATGCATGCCATGCATCACATGTCGGTGGACATCATAGTAGGGTGCGTACAATAACAAAGTTCTTCAATGTGCTTACTACTCGCCCTCTTTATATGGAGACGCATATGACTTTGTGAAGATATGCATCCCGTGCCAAAAACAAGGTGGGGTATCAAGAAAGCATGAATTACCTCTCAATCCCATATTAGAAGTATAGTTTTTTGATGTTTGAGGTATAGATTTCATGGGACCATTTGTGAGTTCTAATGGCCACAAATACATTTTGGTGGCAGTTGACTACGTCTCTAAATGGGTCGAGGCTTTATCTTTTCCCAACAATGAGGGCAGGAGGGTGGTGCAATTTTTGAAGCGATATATTTTCGCACGATTTGTCACCCCACAAACTATCATCAGTGAAGGGGGTTCGCCCTTCTGCAATCAAATGTTCGCCTCGTTGTTCAGTAAATATGGGGTCAAACATAAAGTTGCAACTCCATACCACCCAAAAACAAGCGGTCAATTGGATGTTTCAACCGCGAAATCAAAAGCATTTCGGCAAAAATGGTGAATGCAAACCGGACAGATTGGTCCCGCATGTTAGATAATGCTCTGTGGGCATATTGAACCCCGTTCAAAACACAGATTGTGATGTCACCATACTAGATAGTGTTCAGAAAATCTTGTCATCTCCCAATTGAGATTGAGCACAAAGATTTATGGGGATTGAAGACGCTAAATACGAATTAGGAGAAGCTTGTGAAAGAGAGAGTAACCCAACTCCATGAGTTGGAGGGATTCCGATTGAGAGAATTCTAAAGTTCAACATTGTATAAGGAGAAGATGAAGAGGTGGCACAGCACCAGAATCCTCAGCGGGAATTTCAAGTCGGCGATTTGGTGCTACTCTTCAACTCTTGTTTGAGACTCTTTCCCATTAAATTAAAGTCAAAGTGGTCATGTCCATTCAAGGTCACCCGACTCTTTGCAAATGGGGCAATTTAAGTTGAAGGAAAAGAAGACCGAACTTTCAAGGTGAATGGGCAGCATCTGACGTTATATTATGGAGAGTGTCATGAGATTTTGGTGCTTGAAGTTTGGAATATGCTTGGAAGCATTTCCACGTCGTGCCACGACTGTCACGACCCGAGAGAACCCCGTAGTCATAAAACGGCATACTCAACCCCGAAGGGGTCTTATTTAAGCCCCATAGCATTCTTGAACATAAGAACATAGGAAAATAGAGAGGAATTAAAAACTTTCTTTTACAATAGAAGACATTTTATTAAAAAGCAAGTGGAAGACTATCTAGACTTTGTACACTATGTCTCAAACCATCTAATACTTTGAATACTGTTATTGGGACCTAGCCCATAAAAAACCTTTACCAAAAACTACAAGACAATAAAAGGAACATAATGGGTTTTGTCCTTGAAACTATGAGGACTCACCAAATCTTCATCTTCAAGAACCTTAGAAACCTATCCATCAAGCATAGAACACCAACATTTCCAAAGCCTACACTTTGGTAACAAGGGAAAAGAATAGGGTTGGCACATTAGATGTACTAAGTATGATGACCATGCAAAAACATGCTTAAAAAGGGTCATTTGATTGAAAGCCATGCTTTTATGACATTTTTGTAAAACTTCATGAACATTGATACAAGAGGCATAATATAAGTCATAACCAACAAACAAAGTCACATAATTCACATTAGTGAACATCACATATATAACACTTTACCTTCACCTTGAGCCTACACCTCAAGTAACCCTCAAGCTATACCTTATGCAATGTATGGATAGCGTCCCATACCACTACCCACACTAAGGTAACACCTTAAGGTCACCAAAAGTGAACTTACCATTCATTCTTCTCACCTTTACACAATAGAGCATATAAGCCACATAAACATCACATGAATCACATCATCACATTAAGACAATCATCTAAGGAAACTCTAAGTCATACTTGTGCAATGTACAAGTAGCATCCCATACAGTACTCACACTAAGTACTCCTTTGAAGTCAGCATAGACAAGGCACATTCATATACAATAGACATGATAAGGAAGTAACGTATAATACTATCCAAGTATAGCATGCATCTTTAACTTTAAGCATATAAGAGTCAACATTTTTCATTAACTTCATTAGGACACATTCAGACATTGAGAGGACTTTCATTCATTAGACGTTAGATTAACATTCTCCTTAACTTCTTCCTAGGAGGACTTTCAAACCATATTCATTAAGATTTAGAGAACTCACTATGATCCTCTCAAAGCCTACTCATATAATTCATGGATAGCTACTACCCACAATTTGTAGAACTCCTCAAGAAACCATAATGCACATCTCACATGATGGGAATAGGCATTAACCGACATAGATAATGAGAGATAAATCATGGAATCCGGTGTCAAGTGACCCCACACCGAAGAAGGGTGTTCTACTTGCCAAGGGTAGAACTAGTAAGCATCCTATGTAGGCACATAGTTATGGGGTATGGAAGATGTTCATTGGACTCTAGCTAACATTGGGAGAGCGACCAACTTAGCCTTATCTACTCGGTGCTTAGCCTCCATTTCCATAGAGTAGTTCATTCATTACATTGTTGTACATGAGAGGACCACCACCATTAGGCATACCAACCCAAAGTACTTTCCCAAGAAAGGGCCACCATCAATTGGCCTACCGATTCAAGGTACTTTAAGGATAGCTCTTGACTTCCCTAGAGAGAGCCACCACCATTAGGTCTACCATCTCTAAGTTCATCATTTCACACAAGAAGGAGGCCACCACCATTAGGTCTACTGCTTCAAGGTTATACATTCACATTGGGTTCTAGACTCATCATGAATGGCCACCAACAATATGTCTACCGGTTCAAGACATAGTCAAAAATACCTCATTAGCATTTACATAAAGCTACCAACATTAGGTCTACCAATCTAAGACATCCATCCATTCATTTAAGAAAAGGCTACCAACCTTAGGTCTACCAATTTTAAGCTATTTACACATTCATTAGTAATTTATGAAAGGGCTACCAACATTAGGCCTACCAATTCATGATCATTAAGACAGTAAGTCAAGGTATATTCATTATTCAAGAAGAGGATGCCTAAGCCTACCAAGTTAAGATAGTTCATTCATGATCACATTCTTCAATACAAGAAAAAGATGCCTTAGCGTACCAATTCAAGAGATCACATTCAATCATATCTTTCATTTATCAAGAAGAGGGCACGTAAGACTACCAATTCAAGATATACAACATTACATTATAGAACCCTTCACATTCCATCATCAACATTCATGAGTGTCAAATTGAGAAATAGCCTGTCAATATTAACACGAATACATTGAATACAAGATCATTATTCTATAATTGAATCACATGTAAATCCTTTACATTATACTTTCACCTACACAATATCATGATAATACTTCAATTCCTCAAACTATGACTTCAAGGCCATGATCACAATATGCATAGTAAGTAAACACCTCGACTTTTCAAATGGATCAACAATTCAAGAACAATTCTACTTTAACATGAAATTAGGTCAAACTTTCCCTTTCAATGCTATGATCACAATAACTCAATTCATCAACAATTCACCATAATTAGACATACATGATGATACAATTCAATAATCTAAGCATAAATCCACCATCATTCATTCATAATCATTAAACCCACTGTATAAGGTGAAATTTAGGAATCGAGAGAAATCATGGGTTCATAAAGTAAAATCATCTTAAATCATCAATTAAACATCAACATAATCATAATTTATTATTTGAGAACGTTTGATGCAAGAACCCATGAGATTGAGTGAAATCTAGGTTTTTGAGAAACTTGAAGTCTTTAAAAACTCCTTTGAAATTGACTCTAGGGTGAATGCTAACCCTAGATAAAGGATCACCATACCTTATACTTGAAGAATGCCAAGAGATTAAAGAAGAAACACCTTGAAATCCCCAACCCTAGCTTGATCTTGACCTTGATTTCCAATAGAGTTTCTAGAGAAAACTTTTTAGGAGGGAAGCATTTTGATTTGAGAGGTGAAATCTAAATTAGGGTTTCAATGTTTTAATACTCTTAAAATATATTAATACACCTAAAATAACCATCCATGCATTTTAAAAGACTTGGGGTAAATTTACCAAGTCGCTCCTCACTTGGCTGTGTGACTTGAAAGCAAGTAGGTGCCACTCACGAACTCCATCCAAGCACCGTGGATTGGTCCATGGGACGTATTGTCCAACCGTGGTTTTGTTCAGAGACAAACCATGAGGGGGCCTGACCTATGGAGCAAGAGCACGAGCGGTAGATCAATCTACTGGTTGTGGATTGCTTCCGTGGTTTGCAATATTTTGGCAGCTTGGTGGTTTCCTTGGGGTCTTGGAGTTTAGACTTAGGGTCCTCCTCAAGGACCCTTAGGGTGGTCCTTGGGGAGTCGTACCTTGACGTCTAACCCCTAAACACCTCAACCATGGCTCGAGACAACATCAAAACACCTTCAAAACTCAAGACAAACACAAACACACACACGTTAGGCTATAGTTTGAATAGTTCGTCATTAGGGTCGTTACATTATCCCCCACTTAGTAACATTCGTCTTCTAATGACGCTTTAAACACATTAAGGAGTAACAACTCAAGACTAGCAGCCGACCATCATGCATGCAACATCAATATAAATGCACACAAAACATCAACTACACATCAAAAAGCTCAAAACACAACAAGAAGGTAGGAACTACATTTACAAACTCATTATGCATCAAAACTTCACATTCTTCATTTTATTGGAGGAACTTCCTTCTCCAAATCACATTAATCTCATCACAACATCATTAAGCACATTAAGCAATTAATCTCAAAAGCATAATATGCAACTCTTTCAAGAACACCTTTAAGCAACTCTTCAATAAAGCACATTTATACAATTTTTCTCATAAAAGTACATTATGCAACTTCTTCATAGATACACATTTAGGCATGTTCAACATTTATCCTCATGAAGCATATAGACAACTTAAACTATATGCACATCCACATGAGAATAATAAATCATGAAAACTCATTTTCTCATTCAAACAAGAATTCAACTAGAACATGCATAACATAAGGAGAACATGGCAACACAATGTCAGACACGACTCCAAAAACATGATGAAACAAGCCAAAAAGGAACTCTTTATCTTAGGCTTGAATAGGAACATATACGAAGAGGTAAGGATATCCGAACTCTCAACAACCTTACTACTCAACATACTATCCCCCACTTAAGGGTAAACCCAACTAAGGTCAACATGAACATACCACGAAGGAACATTAATAAAGACATCCGCAACTTACAAGAAACCATCAACATACTGGTACTTTTAAACTAGCAAGGTTCTCATTAAGGAACTCTTGCTCACCATAACCTTACCACCACCACTCAAGGCCTCATATGAGTCTACCACACCGGGTCTAAACTCCTTAACTCACTACACCTCTTAAGGTGAGAACATCAATGAAGGCTAACTCATGAACATTAAGGACACTCAAAGACCTTACCATCTAGGCACATCACTTCTTCTAATTCTAAGGCCGGAGCAAAACATCACTAAACCTTCATACTCATCACACCTAGGCATTTCTAAAACACCACATTTCATTAACTCTTTCAACATACCTCAAAACTCATCATAACTTTCTACCAACAACACACATTGCCATAAAGCAACCCATTCACACTAAAGTGAGTATCACAATATATCATCTCAATATATCAAGTCACATAGACATAACTGGCATCACAACCAACCCTTTCTCTCCCTCAACCCTTCTAGCATACTCCTTTCAAGTGGTCACACTCTAAATACCATCACATAAGGAATAAGGGAAAGACATTATAGAGTTAAACTCTATGGCACGACTTGAGAATGAAGAAGTGGAACATTCTTAACACCCAACAACCTCCTATCATAATGTGGTGTGCCTCACATTATGAACAAGACTCTACTAGATGTGGTTTGAGACAACCTAAGACCATTTCCAAAACCTTGTGCTCTGATACAATGTTTATCATGACTCGCGAGCACCCCCTAGTCGTAACACGGCGTACTCGACCCTGAAGGGGTCTTATTCAAGCCCCATAGCATTCTTGAACATAAGAACATAGGAAAATAGAGAGGAATTAAAAACATTCTTTTACAATAGAAGACATTTTATTAATAAGCAAGCGAAAGACTTTCTTGACTTTGTACACTATGTCTCAAACCATCTAATACTTTGAATACAACATTGGGACTTAGCCCATACAAAAGATTTACCAAAAACTACAAGACATAAACGGAACATAATTGATTTTGTCCTCGAAACTATGAGGACTCACCAAGTCTTCATCTTCAAGCACCTTAGAAACCTATCCCACTAGCATAGAACACCAACATCTCCAAAGCCTACACTACGGTAAAAAGTGAAAAGAATTGGGTGAGCACATTAGATGTACTAAGTATGATGACTATGCACAAACATGCTTAAAAAGGGACATTTGATTGAAAGCCATGCTTTTATGCCATTTTTGTAAAACATCATGAACATTGATACAAGAGGCATAATATAAGTCACAACCAACATACACAGTCACAGAATTCACATTTAGTCAAAATCATATATGTAAACCTTTACCTTCACCATGAGCCTTCACCACAAGTAACCCTCAAGCTATACCTTGTGCAATGTATGGATAGCGTCCCATACCACCACCCACACTAAGGTATAGCCTTAAGGTCACCAAAAGTGAACTTATCATTCATTCTTCTCTACTTAACCATTCATTCTGCTCACCTTTCCATTCATCTTGATCCAATCTTGTCACGCCCCGAGAGCACCCCCTAGGCGTAACACGACGTACTTGACCCCAAAGGGGTCTTATACAAGACCTTAGCATATTCGTCATTGCATATAGACAATGAATAATGCGGAAATTTAAAAACTTTTCAACATCAATGTCAGAGTGTGTCATAATAGAAAATAGAAAGTGGAATGTCTAGACATCATCATCTCAATGAAACCATCTAAGTACACATAAGAGCCTCAATTAGGGACCATAGGCCTTTACAATAGAATTGTCTCAAAATAACAATTACATAATAAATCTAATAGTCTATTACAATATAAGGAACACAAGTGTAATAATGTGTGTCCTCGAAACATGTGGACATACCAAAAAGTCTTGGAGAAAGTCTAAGTCCAAGCTTTAACTGCTTAGTTGCACAATCACTTCCCGGAACCTACACTTATTAGAAAAAGGACAAAAATATGGGTTAGCACAAACAATTGTACTAAGTATGAAAGCCATGCAATTAAAACCATTTAAAACATGCATAAAAGGGGCCCTTAGTTGAAAACATGCTACTTCAAGTTAAACGCCATAATGCTTATTCAAGGAACATTTAGCCAATCCACATTACAAGATAAAGATACATTCATGATCATAACAATAAGCCATAACCCATACCTTACATATTTGAGTTCCATTTACATCGTACCATCATAGGACACCACCCATGACCCCCTTCCAAGTTCACTTGTACAATGTACATATGAAGTCCCATACCCCCATATATACTAAGTAAAGCCATCAAGAAGACACAAGTGTAGTCACATACATAATCAACTTCATAATAGGTGAACCAACCATAAGATCATTATTACCTTACCACATATAAAGGACTCACACAAGAATTCCTCAAAGAACCCACTTGTGCAATGCATAGGTAAAGTCCCATACCCTCACCTATACTAAATAGTATCCCTCAAGTAGTCCTAGTTAGAGTTCATAAGTCATTCACATAAGTCCTATTCATACATTAGATTATCTTCTTAAAACATAGGGATATTAGCACTAACCGACATAGACTATATGAGTTTACATGGAATCTGGTGTTCTACTCCCACACTGAGAGAGAGTGTTCTACTTGCCAAGGTAGAACTAACATAATAGCATCTAAGTGGTTCCACTAGCTAGTACCTATGTGGGCAAACATAGTTAAGGAACAAGGAGATTGCTACTAGAAACCCGGACTTGCTAGACGGACAAGGTTTCCATCTCATGAGACAACATATATGTTGGGAACCTGGACGTGCTAAACGTAGAAGGAACCCATATGGGAAGCTGGATTTGCTCAACGTAAAACCTTCCATCTCATATTCATGTTCACTCGGTGCTAAGCTAATATCCCATTTAAAGTAGTATTAGACCTTTACTTACACATTAATTTAATAAGGAATGCATTAGGAATTCAACCCATCATTCATCATATAGCTCATAAGTTCTATGATGAGAATAACCTTTCATCATAAAACCATCAACATATATTAATGTTAATTCATAGCATAGTCATATAGTTTTCATGAGAATACCTTCTACTCATCATACCAACACTACCATAATCATAGCTTAACATTCATGTTAACTAAAATTCATAATCAAGTAGCACCTCCACCATAAGTGGATCAACAATCAATATATGAACATTCATCAATTTGACAACCTTCATTAATAGCCTTCAAGGCTCATATCAAGATTCAACCCTAATACATTGATAATCCACCATCATATAGAGCAATATCATAATACAATAATGAATCCCACAATTACATAGTAAATCTTCATCCTTAATTCAGCATTAAAGTCATACTAGAGTTTAAAGTGAGAAAGAAGGGGAAATTCATGGGTCTTGTGGGGATTTGTTCAAAAATCATCAACATGACATTAATTCATCCACAAATCATCATATACAAACATAATTAATCATTATAATTCAATGAAGACACATTTGGAAAGTGACCCACGAAATTGAGAGAAAAACCTAGAATTTGGGGAACTTTGAAATCCAATTTTGAGAAGGCCACTTAGAGAAAAGATCCCAAGAGTGAAGAGCAACCATACCCAAGTTGATTCCTTGAGAATAAATGGAGAAAATCCAAGCAATTTGGAAAAGAACCTTGAAAACCTAGCAATCCTAGCTCCAATGTCTTCTTCTTCTTCTTGAGTCTAGAGAGAGAAATATTGGAGAGGAGGGGAAGATGAACTTTTCTTTTTTAAAGTGGGTGTTGTGAAAAATGATTTTATTTTGGGAGTATTTTAGCATAAAATACCTTATATAGTTATTTAGAAATAATATAAAATATACCCACTTCTTAATATAACTTAAAAATAATATTTATGAAAACGCTCCTTTCCCACATTGACAACTTTCTTGACGGAAAGTATTGCCTCTTGTAATAAATATTCTCCCCATAAATAAAAACAGATATCTAAGATTTTGCAATGGATCAACATATTGCAGATACTACACAGGTACATATACTTATAATTATACATATGCTCATGACTATGAATAGCTAAATCTTTTGATTCCTGAATATCATGATATTGATAAGATAGACTTATATAAGTTATTATAGACTAGAATTATTGTCAAATGTTTTTAAGTTTGTTAACATGAGGAAAGAAAGGAAAACTTCCAACTATGTCATCCTAAAGTTGAAACCGTAGGCAGGAGAAGCCATGAGGAAGTAAACACAGTTGAGGCGCTGTAGGAAGAAAGTATTTTCAAAAGAACGATGTTAATAGTGACAAGAAAACTTTTGAAAATAATTTGATTATAATAATCTGATATAGATATTATCTGTCAAGACCATGATATGAAGGAATTACATTTAGAAAAATTGTTATGACTTATTTGCATGATCAAATGATTTTAGCATATAAAATATTAATCTTGCACATACTCAAAAATATAACAGTAGAAATTATACGGATCATATGGGAAAAGATATTTGAAGAAAAAGAAGAAGAATTAATAAATCAGATATGGTACGAACTAGATGTAAATAATGAAATATTAGATTTAAATCTAAGTGACCTAGAAATTCAATATTCAGACTAATGATAAATCAAGAATATCTAGAATACTGGCAACAAACTATAACAGATATTACTTTACTAAGTAATCTAATAAAAGAAAATATAGAAACATTTCAACAAACCCACGATATACAATATATAGAATTTATATTGGAAAATATAAAAGAAATTATCAGGTTAATACTGATGGAGCCAATTAAAGACTTATCCAACACCTAACTATCAAGAGATTGACTTAAGTCATCTCTTTCACCTCAAGAAGCATTCCACCCATCCCTAGTCAATACAGAGAAAACAAGGATACTATGGGGCTGTTCTAAACAGTAAAAGCATATAAAACACATAAATGACCTCGAGGGTCATTACAACATCCACTTCTAAAAGGATTTTGTCCATAAAAGTGAAAGAAAAGAAAGGTACCTGAATTATCATAAAGATGAGGATATCGCGTTCGCATGCCAATCTCATCCTCCAATGGATCATCCTCGACTAGACGATGCCTCCATTAAACCTTCAATCACAAAATCTACATCGACTACAACTTCCTTAAATGCTTGTCAACAATAGCTAGGGGCTCCTCTTCAAATTCCAGTGACTCATCAAGTAGGTCTCTATCTCAGTGAACCACGTGTGAATCATCAGGAACATATTATCTCAACATAGAGACATAAAAGATGGGGCGAACACTTGAAAGAATGTGAGGTAAGGCTAACTTATAAGCCACTTATCTAATCCTCCTAAGAATCTAATAAAGGCCAAGAAACCTAGGGAAAAGTTTTCCCTTCCTCCTGAACCTTATCACACCCTTTATGGAAAATAGTCACAGAAACATCCGGTCATCCACCATGAACTCCAAGGCTACACCTGAATATGCTCCATCAAATAAGATCTAGCCTCAACACAACCAAGCACCCTGTCGGTCTCAGAAATATGTAGAAATCTAATGGTTGCTCCTCTACAGACAAGAAAGATAAACTCGTCATACTCGTCACCTTTGGGCTTATGGAATCTACTACCACATTAGCCATGCCTAGGTTATAAAGGATTGAAATATTATAGTCTTTTAGTAACTAAAGCCACCTACGCTATCTCTAATTATGCTTCATGTACAGAAAATGTAATGAAAACTAAGGTGATCGGTGAACACCATGCAGTTAACTCCATTCAAGTAGAGCTTTCAAATATTAAACGCAAAGATTACCACAACTAAATCGAAGTCACGAGTGGGGTAGTTGTTCCCATCAAGTTTTAGCTCTGTATAAGCATACGCAATAACCTACCCTACTGCATCAACACAAAACCTAGGGCAACACTGGAAGCATCATAGTAGTGTGTAAACCCATGGCCCTCAATCGTAAGAGTCGATATTGGCTTTGATATCAACAAGGCATTGAGCATCAAAAAGCTCTCCTCACACTCATCAAAATAGTAGAAAGGGACATTTGATGAGCTAATGTAGTCAAAGGTGCCTCCAACAAAGAAAATACCTCCATGAATAGTGTGTAGTAGCCTGTCAATCTGCCATAGCTACAAACCTCAGTAGGGGAAGTAAACCTAGCCCTACCATGAGGTGCCTCTATCTTCACTAGATCTACCATAATGCAATCCTCAGATACCACATGCCTAAGAATACTACATATTCAAGCCAAAACTTATAGTTTATTAATTTGGCATGCTACTGCTAATCTTGAATGATCAACAATACAATCCGTAGATGTTGCTCTTGCAACTCCCTACTATCGAAGTAGATTGGAATTTCGTTGATGAATATTATCACAAAGCAGTAAAATAGGGCATGAACACATGGTTCATTAACTCTATAAAATTTGTTGAGTCATTAGTCAACCCAAAAGACATGAATAGGAGCTCAACATGGTTGTATTGAGTCTTACAAGTATTCTTTGGGATGTACGCCACCTGAATCCTTAACAAGTAATAGCCATAACTCATATATATATTAGAAAATACTATTGCACCCTGAATCTAGTCAAACAAATCACCAATACGTCTATGTTCTTGATGGACAACTTTTTTAGTTGCACATAGTCAATGCACATACGTAAGGTAAAAGCTAAATTTTTCACAAATAAGATTGGAGAATCCAATAAAGAAACACTGAATCCATTGAACTCCTTACCCAACAGGTCCTAGAGTTTCTCCTTAAGCTTCATCAACTTAGATGGAGCTATTCGATATGACATAATAGAATCTGGTTGCATACCTGACTCATAACGAATGCTAAAATATATATCACGATTACAAGCACAAACAAGTATATCGATAGAGAACACATCAACAAAATCTCTAACCATATCAAGTGAATCACGATGAGGGGTGTTGGCTCTAGTATCATGGACATAAGCTAAATAAGCTAAACACTCCTTCCTTGCTAACCATTGCACCATCAGATAAGAGATCAAACCTCTAGACATATGGTTATCAGTACCGGTCCACACAATTGGAGGAACACAAGGCTGTCACCAAGACTGTGAGCACCCTTTTCCCCTTCATGCGCTAATGTTTAAGCCTCCACCCTAACTTGGCCACCAGCTGATGTACTAGGAAAAATCCTTGCCAGGGACATCACCTTCATTAAGCTGAGGATCTTGGCCAATATCATGTATGGCCATGAATCCTCGAGGAGGCTGGGCTAGCATCCTACTTTCAAATAGAAGATGATTTTACTGAACCTCTATATAAAGATCAGGTAAGGATGCCCAATCTTGATCTTGGGTTGGTGTTGTACCTCGTGATCTACCTCAACCACTTGGTTGACCTCATTCTCTATCCCTAGCTAGATATCCACATGGAGTTGTAAAAGGTTCATGCCACCTAGAAATGATCTCATCCTCACAATCTGAGAAAGAATTAAACAAATTAAATTGAGATATTGTTGTAATCATCAATGCACTATATATAGCAAGAAATAGAGAAGTATTCCTAAGAATGACCTATTGCTTCCCAAAGAATGGATATGGATGTCATTGTACCAATCCACACCACTCTACTATGCTCTTGCAATGTATTGGAAAGATCGGTGAACCTAAAACTTTAAAATCATGCTGTCATTGCAAAAAATTGAGTCACGATTCACATTCGATAACCCCCCCCCCCCAACAGGCAAGCCAAAAACCCAAACAAGACAAAGATGAAGACAAATATTAAATAGACAAAAAGATTAGAAATTGTAATAATAAAGATATAGAATAAGGCCCATAGTATAAATAAGTAGATATGATTAAGAAAATATACAAAATGGGTTTGAAAGTGACCAAGAGAGACAAAATATACTAAAGAACCAAACTCTAGACATGGTGTCATCAATACATAATCATCTGAAAGGACTATATACAAAAAATTGACTTATCAAAATTCAAAAATACAAGTCAATACAAAAGAGAGAAAGAAACAAGTTAATGTATGCCAGGAGCTCACCGCAATCCAAGTCTTGATAGCCACAAGAGATTTGTCGCTAAATAAGTGTGGTTTATAATAGGAGCTATATTAGAAAAAGATATAGAAGTGTAGAATGAGTACCAAAATACAGGTTGTCAATAGGCGTCAAAGCATAGAGAGATTATAAATATACATAAGCAGCACAATAGTTGTAATCGAGAATCTTATATAAGGATAAAAGTAAGCCTGCACTACTGATTTGAAACACAAGAATAGTTCTAACTATAGAAGAAAATCAATCACAGGGAAATAAACACATAATGAGATGTTATGCTCATATAGCCAATGCATAATTCAAGTAAAAATATTCCTTAATTATCTATCTAGTTTTCTAGAAGACTTCCCGAGACAACTATGGAATATTGTTGGACTCCATCCACAAGGAAAATCGAGCATCATAGTAGATTAACCGATCACTATCCTTTTGTAATTCAATCTTCTCCCCTCCCCACGGCGCAGGAAAAGTGCATGTGGGGTGATGACACCCTGGTACATATTTCTAGTTTTCAATATAATACTAATGATTTGTCTATATTTTTATCATCTATTGCTACTGAATAATTGGCACTAATTATGAATTTAAATTTTTGGTATATCAAATTTCCTGTTACTGCACTTATTATACTTCTTTCTATTGGTTCTATTATTCTATCATCTGCTAAGTATATTTCTATTGGTGTATATATCCCCTCTCTAAAATAGGCTTTTATTAATATCTCTGTTCCTCCTAAATGTACGTATTTTATAGGGTCTTTAGCTTTAATTGCTTGTATTTCTTTATTTGTTATGCGTTTATTTATTATAGGTATTCTTGTTTTTCCTTTGGTGTATTTACAATCTATTATATGTTCTTTTTGACTTACTACATAATACTCTTCTTTTTGTCTTTTGAAAATATTTCTTATTAAAGGTAACTTGAATATTTTTTCTACACTAAGATCTAATTCTTTTCCTTTTATTTGTTCAAATATGTTAACATCAAATATTATTTTTTGTTCTATTGATTCTTCATTCGTATATTCTTCTTTTATTATTTGTACATCTTTATCAGTCATTATTATCTTCTTCATTTTCATGTAAATCACTTTGTTCAAATTCGTCTATACTATCAAATTCGTATATACTATCATCACTATCTGGGTCATAATCTATATGATCTATTTGTGTATATATTTCGTCATTAATTATTATTTTATTTCGTATATTTGTTTTCTTTTTTGGATCCTTAGGTAATTTACAATCTTTAGCTAAATGTCCTAGTTTTCCACAATTATAACATGTACATTCTGTTATCTTTTTCTTTGGTCTAAAAGGTCTTTTTGCTTTAGTATTTTTTATATAATATCGTCTTCTTGGTCTCTTATATTTATATTGTGATTTATATTTTTAATATTTCCCTGGTTTTCTATACTTCTTTCTATAATAATTATCATTACATCCAAATTGAGGTGATATCCTGTCTTTACAACAGGCTAAGTTTTTTATTATTGTTTTTTCCATTTTTATGTCTTCCCTATATTTTTCACATATTTCTGAATACCATTTTTGTAAATATCTTATTCTTGCTCCTAGTGTATCTTGTAGTCCTGCACTATTCCAGTCTTTTATTATTTTTGAACTAAATGGTTCTGGTAATTTTGTAAAATACAATTTTCTTATTTCTTGTGCCTCTGTTGTGTAATATGTTCCTTTATAATAATATTCTCTAAATACGCATGTATATTCATCTATGTAGCACATATTACATATGGCTAATTTTAACATCAAATTTCTAAGTAACTGTTTTTCTTTATTTTGTTCTTCTACTTCTGTTATTGTACTGCTAAATTCATTTCTTATAGCAATCTCATATTTATTTAATATATCAATGGGCGTAGTCGCATTTTCTCCATCCATCTTTTTACCAAGTTTCTTAATATTTTGGTACTTTCCTCGCTAGATTTTGTAACCATAATTTTACTGTTCCTATAAATGTTCTTTCTATATGTCCTGGTACTTCTGACATTCCAATTTTATTATCTATTAGTTGTTTTGATATGTAGCCTACCCATAATTGTATTGTTTTATTTATGTCTGCTACGCAATCTAAATCTAGAAAACTATTATTTTTGGATGTTGTAGATGGTGTCCATTTTTTGTTTAATCTTTTATTCCATAAGGTATCATATCTGTCTGATTCTTGATAACTGACTGTGTAATAATTCAAACTCATTGTTCTTGGATTTTTGACTTCTGTACTTGTGCTTGTACTTGCTTTATTTTCTATTTCTTCAGTATTTATCTCTATGTTATTGGTCATTTCGGTCTCTTTTATTTTTTCTAATATTTTTGTATATGTTTCGCTTATATTCGAACCTTGTTCTGAGCAGTTTTCATTTATGTCAACATTATCAACACTTATATCTGGAGTTAATTGTTCCTTAAATCTTTTTATTTCTATTTCTAATTTTATTTCTTTTTCTTTTTCTTTTTGTTTAGCTGCATATAATTCTTTTGGTATAGCTAATTCTTTTTCTAATGCAATTATCCTGTAATTTTTGACTCCTTCTAACTGTTGTAGTTCTAATTTTGTTTGTTGTTTTATTGTCTCTATTTCTTTTTTCCTGTCTATTTCTTCATTTTCTTTAGTTATTCGTACCATTGCAGTTAAGCTATCTTCTAATCTTGTTGTTTCTTTTTCTACCATTAGATGTAAACTATCACCTATCTTTTTATATCTCCTTCCTAAGTTTGAAAATATTATCTTTATTTTTAATCCTTCTGGATTTTCTTCTATAGCAAATTCTTCCTTATTCATTTTAAATTATGTTTTAATTTATATTCTATGTTTTGTATTTCCAGTTGTAGTTTAAATATTATTTTTCTTTAAGCTAACAAAGAATTTTGGCACACACCTGCATATATATTATATTGGAGTCTTTCTTGTTTATATTTTAACTCTTGTTGTTTCGTCACTTCACGAGTTGTAAACTTGGTTCTTGTTAGAGTAGTTTGCTGTTCTAGAGTAAGTGTAGGTCCCCTTCTTGACCGATGAATCTAGCAGTATTGTTGTACTTCTTGTCTCTGTTGAACGTGCAGGATTGTTGCCAAAACGTATAGCTGGAGCAAAAGGTTCTGATATTGTCTTAGAAGCAATACTGGAGGCAGATGTGCAAAAGAATGCCAAAGAATTAAAATGTGAATGATGAAGTTTACTTTCCAACTTTAAGACCAATTCTGTAATCTTATTAAAAGACAACACATTAGAGGTTTACTATGTTTATGGTTCTTTTGAAGCCTATATGTTAGGCTTCCTCGTGTTTAGGCAATGTGAATTACATTTCATCTAAAATGCATAGATTTTCAAAGAATAGCTTAGTTTGGTAGGTTTGTACTTTTGTTTGGTGATCCTCTATATCCTTCCTTTCAAAAGTTCTTAGCATGTTTAGTTGTATGATTTTGAACTATCATAGCTTTACTAACTAATATGAAATGCTATTTTTTCAGTTCTGGAAAAAAAACTTTGTCCCTAAAAGACTATTTTTGTACACTGAATATGAACTACAGGTGCGTATGTCAAAATAAATGTTAATTGCAGCTGTAGAAATGATAAGTGTGGTGGAGGTATTGTCAATGGCAAAGATGGTCGACTGATATCATTTGTCTTGTATATTTATAATCGCTAGACAGTTTTCTTAACATAATATCATTTATTTATTTTTCAGGATGCTGTAATGTCTAAGATAACATCTGCATCTCATCTTGTAGATGAATCTAGCAATTCTCCGACAATAGATTTTTCAAATATTTACATGGATGAAGTGGGTGGGGTTAAGAAGGCTTGTATATATGGTCTTGGTTCTCAAGTTGTTTTCTATGAGAACATTGGTTCATCATCTGCTTCAACTTCTCAACCTCAAGATTGTAGTTTTGATGCTCGAGTGAAGGAATACGTTCAAGAAATGAAGGAGGAGATGAAACATCAGATGAGAGAAGAGATGGGAGAAGAGTTGTGTGAAGAAATTAAAAATGAAATGCAGCTAGAAATGCAAGAGCAAGTTGATAAGATTCTCCAAGAACGTTTGCCCATCCTTATAGCTGGGCTACCTAAACCACCCCTTGATACACTGCCTGCTGGTACACCTCCAACGGGTACACCACATTAGCTTAGACATGACCCATCATCAAATAATGAGATGAGTCATTTAAAATTTCCAAACTATTGTAGGCATATCTTTCATTTTTTGTTTCTGTATTTGGATTTGTTTTGAACTCTTCATCTTAGCTTTTGCATTGTTTTAGTCAAGTTATAATTTATCAAAGGATCACTGGATTTTATTATGTTTTCAGACTTTTTAAGATTCATAAAAGCTATTGATTAATATAAATATATAAAGTGAAACTTTACTATTGAATTACCATTTAGTTAGTAATATGGCAATATACATTACCGATTCACTAACCGAATATTGACCATAAATAATATATATTTCCAACAAAATTACAATATGTTAGTAAGCTTCCTAACGAATTACTAATGAGCTTTTTGTGTTTCTAAAATACTAACCAATTAGTAACATAAGTTACATGAGTAGATAGTCATTCTTAGTTACAGATTTAAAATTCGTTGGTAATTTACCAATGAAATACCAACACATTTTTTTCTTTACCGAAATTACAAACTGATTACCAATGTATTTTGCTGAATTTACTATCGAGCTTACCAACCAAGTTGTTATCTGTCATATAATTGTTGCCAATATTCTATGACAGATCTTACCAACCAAGGTAAGATCTGTCATAGTTTGTTGCCAATATTCTAAGTATTTTTGATTTATCATTAATCTGAATATTGAATTTTTAAGTCATATATATTAAAATCTATGATTTCATTGTTTATTCTATTTATTTCATCTAGTTCATACCACACTTGATTCATTAATTCTATTTCTTCTTCTTCAACTATATTTTCCCATATGATCTGCCTTATTTCCTTCGGTATAGTTCTGAGTATATGCAAAATTAATATCTTATATGTCAAAGTCATTTCATCATGTAAATAAATCATATCAATCATCACAATAGCAATTTAATACAATTCCTTCATATCATAATCCCGACCAGATAGCATTCATATCGATTATTATAACTAGATTATTTTCAAACATTTTCTCGCCTTTGTAATACCGTACTTTCGAAAATACTTTCTTCCTTCAGCGCCTCAACTGTGTTTACTCCCTCACGGCTTCTCATGCCTACGGTTTCAACTTTAGGATGGCATAGTCGGAAGTTTTCTTTTCTTTCCTCATGTTAACAAACTTAAAAACATTTGACAATAATTCTAGTATATAACAACTTAATATAAATTCATCTTATCAATCTTATGATATTCAGGAATCAAGTAATTTAGCTATTCATATTCATGATTATAGATATATTGATGGATATGTGTACCTGTGGAGTATCTTCATTATGTTGATCCATTGCTTAGACAAAGTTTAGATGAGAAAAATATTTATTTGAGAGAATATTTGTTACAAAGGAGCAATGCTTTCCGTGTAGAAAGTCTTGCCTCTATCTTGCCTAATGGCTCTCTATTTATACAAGTATAAGTAACCTTACTATGGTTACTTTTTCTAACCTATAGTTACTTTAGCTAACTATGATTACTTTACATATTACTTTACATTATACTATTCCTACCACTATCCGCACTAATTTACAATATTCCTATCTTTACATAAAATGACAAACAACTTTTTACATATTTCCACTATCTTTTTTCTTCCATTATCTTCTTCCATTATCTCTGCTTTTGTCTTCTTGCTATCTTGTAGATATTTTCTATTCCAAGTTGACAACTGGAATGATATTGTCTTCTCCGTAGCATTTTGAACAGTTGTGGTTTGGATATTTGTGTCCTATAGTTTTGCAATAATTTTCCATTAGCCTGAGATAAAGTTTTGCCTTATAGCTCTTGTCGTCGGTTTTTGTTCTGGTTTTAGTAGGCTTAATACCCACCGTCTTATTTCCTCCATATCTCCGCGCTTGTTTCTCTCGCAATTTGAATATATCATTGTTTGCTCCACCCCGTAGTAGCTCCATATTGTATTTTGGTTTAAATAATTTGTTGCTAGTTCATTTAATATTGTGGCTAGGCCAATAACTCTTTTCTTGCATAAAATGCTTGGTATCTCAATCTTTTGAATTTCGTCTTGTTTTTCTATCTTTTCGGGATGATCATTTCTCTTGTCAATCCTATTTTTATTACTTGTATAATTGGTTTGATTTAGCCATATAATATCTCGGCGGTGCCGAATAAAAATTTTATATAAAATAATGTCCCTTTGGTAATTCGTTTATAGTGCATAAATGCCTTGTGTAGTTCTGGAATTGTAGCTATCTCGTCTCTTGTTACTGTATATACTGTGTTTAGCAATCCATAATGGTAACAAGTACCTACTAGATTGGCGTTTGTTTTTGGTTGTGCAATTAATTTATTGTATCCTTGTAGATGTTGTGTAATGTAATCTTCATGAGGATTTTTTGTATTAGTAGATCTCGGGATTTTGGTTTAAAAGGTTTGGATTTTGTGGATATTTTCAATATATGCTCGGGTTATATGGTTGTATGCTTGTTTATGCTTTGTCCTAGGCTTTCTTTTTGTATGTATTGACTTGAGGGGGTATAAATATATCTTTTTGGATTTTTGGTGTAAATGGTTTATCAAATAATTTGGTCATATTTGTATTGACATATCTTGTTTTGGTTTCCTCCTTGTTGCAAGAGGTGCTAGCTCCGTAGCCGCATTTAACAAAAGCTGTTAGGTTGGGTTTTCGGTGTTTCCCATTGTCACCTTGTAGCTCAAATTTTTGAGTCGTCCGATGGACTTAGCTCCGCATGTTTCTTGTCATGCTGCCGACTTCTTATATTTTGTAGCTCTTTTTCCAAAGTGTATCTAGCTTTGTATGGAAACAATGTCATTGTATTCAATATTTTTCTCAATCGTATTTTCATTGTCCTGGATCCGTTTGAGTAGCTTTGTCTTGATATGTAATCTCGCAATAACATTTTTGTCAAGACTTATCACTTCTATTGTGAATGTGAAATTTTGTATATTTAATACGAGTCTTCGTATTTCTTTAGTTGTTACTGAATCTTGTATCTTTCTTGTAATCCACCATTTCACCTGCGTGTTATCTGTTCTTACAACAAACTTGTTATAAACAATATATGGTTCAAAAGCTAATAAACATTTATACAAAGCATATAGCTCCTTTCTATTTATTTCCCATTTTATTTCGGGATTTGTAAATGTTCCGGAGTAATATCTACAATGATGTTCTATTTTTTCTTTATCGTATTTATATTTTAATACTCCTCCATAGCTTATTTCACTAGCATCTGATTCTACTATGTATATGAATTTTTTGTTTTCGTCTGGAAAGTATAATTTTGGTAGTTTTTTACACAATAGTTTTATTTTTGTATTTGGACTTGGTCTTTTTTGTCAAAATAATATTCTACATCCTTTTTAATTTTTTATGTAATGGTTTAAGATTTTCTGCTAAATTAGGTATATATTCTCGTAATGATTTACTAATCCTAAAATGATTGTAATTTCTTTTTTGTGTCTATATTTTCTTCAGAATTTATTATTTTTTGTACTATATGGTTTTGCATTTTTATACCATTCTTATCTATTTGTATTCCTAAAAATTCGATTTGATTTTTCATTATTTCTGCTTTTTTCTTGCTTAAACTTATTCTTCGAAGATGTT
>JAJTWQ010000554.1:0-66718 GCA_029007595.1 Solanum commersonii | reverse complement strand
TTACACAATTCCAGTTCTAAGAGAGATAGGATCATAACAAACTACTAAATAAAATAGGATATATACAAAGTCACAACCATGAACCTAGATATCAAAAAGTTTGCAATTTCACTAGCAATCAAGCATTCACAAGAAAGTGCTACTCAAAATTAGGCCCAAATAGTAAGTATCACATAACTCAAAAGGGTCTTTTCTTTTTCTCTGCAAAAAAAAAATTAAAAAAATTAAAAAAAAAACTTTTTCCTAAAATAAATAAATAAAACACACTCGGTTCAAAGGGACTATCCTCAGGAAAAGAACAGAAAACAAAAGCTAAGGAACCCATCCTTAAAAAGGAAAACTCAATAAAATCGTTAAAACTAGGAATTTATTCCCCCACCCCACACTTAAAAAGATGCTAAGTCCCCAAAGCATTAAATAAATTTTCAAACAAGGGTTAGGAAAAATCCCTGAGGCCTTTAGGCCTAGCTAGTAGCATGTTCTCTTAATTTTCATCAAGGGTCATCATCCCACATTTAAGCTCAAACATGCTCCTTCGCTTCAATTTTTTTTTTGGGTACTCGTGACTTCCCTTAATTTGCAAAAAAAAAAAAAAAAAAAGTACAAATAAAATAAAATAAAAAGTAAAATGAAATAGGAAGTTACACTACTAATTTGAATTGCATCCCAATAAGCGCTTAATTTAACGTCGCGGCATGACACCATCAATTTTACTATTTTTTCTTCCACTTTGAAGATATGAATTGCACCCCCAATTTTGAATCAATTTTTCTATTACGCTAAAGGGGTGGTGGTACAAAAATAAAATGTCCCAAGCAATAGATATCACATTATGGACTTCTTGGATCCTAAGTGAGGAATGTAATTCTCCGATATTGGAACAATAAATTCAAAAATATTGACACATTGTTCCTCCCCATACACTCTTCTATAGACTTAGATGACTCAATTAATATTTCATCATCTAAATATAGTGTGGAAAATGATTGAAATGAGGTCCAATGCTCCCTAACTTATGAATTGTATTATTATTTACACCCTTGTATTTACACATAGTAGAGTTTTGAAAGATATTATTATGTACTTAATTACATAACTCTAGTGTACTCTTCTCAATAATGACAACGCCAAAAAGGTATGATCAAGCAATTGGCCCTCAACCTTTAGCTCGACAAGTTGACTTGTAAGTATTTTTTCTTCCTCACACATATTATTACTATATTGTTGGGTGTCATATGATTTAATCTTTGCACTCAACTCACAATCTAAATATTAGAGATAAAATTCAAAAAGCATATTGACTACTGCGCTTACATATTGATTTATTACAAAGTATTAACAAATCTTCCATGTCCCCATACAACTTATATTGTTGAGAAAAACTTAACCTATAAGAACCCATAAAATCAGAAGGGCTTAGAATTGCAAGAACACTTATCACTACATACTTTTTCGTATGACATCTCAAGAAGAGTAAAAAGAAATATGATCATAATAAGATAAAAAATAATTTAAAACTAATCCTAAGAAACAAAAAAAGAGAAAAGACTCCAAGTCAAAATAAACACTAAAGACAATTTTTTAAGCCACATTCCCCTGCAGCAATTTCTTGATATCGTTCAAATATACTTCTTCAAAGAAATATAAACGATCATATACATTTACCCAACTATGAGTCGGGGTCGATCCCACAGAGAATATGGAAGAATATAGTCAATAGCAAATATTTAACTCGATAGACATTATACAAAAATGGGGGATTTAAATTGAAATAAAACAAAAAAATAAAAATAGCTTTGAACTAAGTATTTATTTATATTCACATTATTAGAAATAACTAGAAATGTGTTCCCCATAAGCTCATAATGCGGTAATCCTAGTGTATTACATGCAAAGTGATAAGTTAGGTATCTCTAAATCCTGATCCGGCATCTAGAGAATTTCACCCCACACCTTGGTCCTGGCTACGTGTGTATAATTTACCCAGCCTTACATTTACCTCATATTATACAAAGATATCAAAGTATGACTTAGTTTTCACCCTCGCACCAATTGACATTAGACTATTAGATAGTATCGACTAAATCTATGTTGATAATTCTTCTCTATTATCTACCTCCTTGGTTCGGCAAGTAGCAACAAGGCGAGTTCTAACGTTGGCCACTATTAAAAAGACTTCTAAACGAAAAAATTATCAATGCATGCAACAACACTATTCAAGAATTGCTTAGTTACTATTCATACTTTGTTAATTGTTTATGGTTCCCCTGACCCTAGTTATGAAATTTAGCTACTCATTATCTCAAAAACACAATCAAAATCTATTAAAATAAATATGTTTGTCTTAATCATAAAAAGTTAAGAACAATAGCTAAACTATCTTTTATTAATCATGAATAAAACTAAATAATAAAGGAGTAGAAAGAATAAGCCACAATTCTCCTTCCTCCACGGAGGCTTTTCCAAAGTTCCTAAGCTAGAAGAAAATTTATATTGTGTTATGTTTCTTGGTTCTTGGCTCCCTTCAAGAAAAAATTTCCATCCCCAATTTATAGATAGGGAAACCCTAAGTAAAATAATTGTGTTCAAGACAAATTAGGAAAACAAAACCCAATTAAATTGGGTTTTCCACTGTACGCGTGATTTCTGAAATTTCACGTTGCTCGCCACCTTTCATAAATAATATGAGCCCTCCAGCTTAACTTACACGTGGCAGCAGAGTACATAATTTCAATTGTAATTTGTTCACAGCCCTTTTCCTCATATATACAAATATATTATTTTCTTAAATTTAATCCATGAAGTTGTCTGATTGTTTTACTTCTTCAACCTTCCATCTTTAATTTGTTTTAGCTCCAAACTTCTTCATTTTTCCATCAATTTAATCCTACAAATAAAATATACTATTTAGCACAATTCATAAAATTAATGCTCAAAAAGGAAAAATTTAATATTAAATATGAGACAAATAATGATTAAATATATATAATTTTAGCCTCACATCACCTACCAAGTTTCCTAGCCAAACAAAAGATATGACCTTAGCTTGCTTAGGCTTGTACACCCTTCCCACTCTAAGTTTTGCCTACTTAGGATCTCTAGAGTCACATGCTTAGCATTACAATTAAACGAGAACATAATACGGGACAACCAACTCATGCCTAAGATTATATCAAAATTAGTCATATCCATATTAACCAATTCAACCCAAATCAAAACCTATAAACAAAATAGGACAAACATGATATACATGAGTGATTATGATAGGCACTCCAAATAGGGTAGAAACATTGATGGGGTTATCAAGTATATCATAAACAGCATAAAATCCCTAGGCAAACTTAACTAACATAAATGAATAAGTAGAAACCTGATAAAATAAAATAGTAGCCATTTGGTCATAGACAAGAATAGTACGTGATCACTCTATCGCACACCTCGGCCTCGGTCCTTACCCGAAAAGGCATAAAATTGAGCCATGTCATCCGGATGGGCAACCTAATTGCTTGGATACACCGCTATCTACCTGCATTACCCTTTCCACTCGCCTCCACGACCTCGTTGATTTCCTCGTCGCCCACCTTGTGATTGTCCTATTCCATTAGTACCGCTGCTCGTTGGTACCATTGCTCGGTCCGATGTCTTGACGAGGCCGACATGCACAGATGGGGGACAATCTTCTCATATGTCCAGGTTCACCATAATTATAACCGCTGCGGTCAAAAGAGGGCTCCGCTACCGTGACGCATGTGCGACTCTGACCATCTTGAATAAGATTCTCGTTGTGGAAGTTCGAGAAATCAATTGTAGATGAGGGCATGGCGGACTGAATTGGTTGGATTGCAAATGTCAGCCTACTTAAAGCTTTGGAGTAGGAACAATGAAAGTTACATGTGCTCTTGGGTTTCTTAGCCAAAGCCTTGGCCTACCCATCACGTAGAAATCCTTCCACTTTCATCACAAAGTCTGTCACTTCATTAAAACATTTAAGTGTAGAGGTCGTGTGAACAAACAATACTTGTAACTCGAGGTTCAATCCCTTGATGAATAGATAAATTATCTCCTCCTCTTTAGTCAAAACCTGTGTAGCATATTTGGACAAAGCATGAAACTTAGCCTCTTATGTATCTAGGCTCATACCACCCTACTCCAAGGTTATGAACTCATCCTTCTTGCAATCCTCGTAGTCCCGGACATATACTTCTCGAGAAACAAAGCATGAAATGCATCCAAGTGGAGTGGGGGCAAGACTAGCGATCCGCATTCTACATAGGCCCACCACCACCGTTAGGCACACCATCAAGCCGGAATGTCACAAACTTTACCCCATGTTGGTGTACAATGCCTAACTTGTGAAGCCTCTCATAGTATCAATAATGAACTCATATGCATCCTAACTCTAGTCCAACATCCTTCTCGACTTCGATCTCTACATTCTCTTTCACATTTTCTTGGGATGAGGAGGGGCCTCTTCCTTGGGAACATTCTCAAAGTGGGGTTGCACTTGGTGGGTGTTACCCTTCCTCGGCCTCTGCTAGAGTTCTTCATATGGCTCATTGACGGGGGCTATGAACCCGATACCATTGTATCGCATATTCAACATCCACGGTCGGGAAGAGTGAAAGATATTAGATACCAATTGGAATCAAGTCATATCACAAAATGGAGAAGAAGACAAAGAGATTTCTTAAAGTCTTGTGGACTCCAAAGCAAAGTACGGACATCTCCGTACCATTCTACAAGACTTTACTAGACTCATTTTGGTACAATGAGATCAACGAACCTAGGGCTCTGATACCAACTTTGTCACGACCCAGACCGCCTTGATTGACACCCACACTAACCCTACGATGGGAGAACCATTACTGCAACCCAACTAAGCAATTTTAAGAAAACTAAACATTTAATGATACAAATGTATGTTTAAATGGTGGATAAAATGTAGTTCCCATAAAATCCAAAGGTTTTAAATAAATAATTAAACAAACTATTACGGAAGTCAACCCCTAGAACTTGATGGTCATTGTACCAAAACTTTACTAATAAATCAAGTCTATGAAATGAGGGTGAAACCTCGAAACTAAACGGATGAATAAATCTAACTATAGAGTTTAAGTTTGAAAAGAATGGACTAAACAATAAAGGATACATGGCAAATGGAAGAACCGGCTCACCCTTGAATCTGGGTCTTGATCAGCACTCTCCTAACCGAGGTCTGTCAATAGCCTCCTGAAGATTCCCCGTACTCAACGAAGAACGAGAAAGTGCGTAATTAGTACACAACCACAAAGTGTCTTTGGTAGGATCACACAACTACTCAAGTAAACACAATATACACAAATAATTCTAGAACAAGACACACACTTATATCGAATGCACAATTCGTTATCATTTTAGGAACAACATACAATTTCCCAATATCAATGGAAATTAGATGTGAACGTAATTAATTAGAAGTGGTCCTCTCATGGAACCCATACCCAAACCGTTGTTTTGTAGGAATGTGACTCCAAATCCAATGTATGTATTGGAACGAGACACCCTGGCCCTATATATGTGTCGAATGTGACACCCTATCCAAATATATTTGTCGAATGTGACACCCTATCCAATATATGTGTCAAACATACACCGAGATCCAATCAAGACAAACACAATCACATCAACACAATAATGAATAAAACATTTAGTCACATGGTCAAGTAACAATTCATGGCATATAGTTGTTCATACATAATCATTTCATTAAATTCGATTCACATTTCACTATTAACATACACACATGAATACAATGAAGAAATTAACTTACATATATCACACAAATAGGAAATCGAACGATCACCTACTTTGAAACAAAGCCTGAATACTCATAAGGCACTTGAGTCTTCCCTTTTCAAGTGTTTCAAATTGTTCTTCGCCTTATAGCAAGTAATTAATGCAAGATCAATAAACAAGGAATAATTTACCTTGATTATAACAAACTTAATAACCAAAGACCAAACACATGATCCTAATGTTCAGCTATGCCTTTTCCCACCATTAAATTCAGGCAAAAACTCTCCCTCAACGATAATTATCCAAGATTCTATGTTCTAGGAATTGAAATACTTGATTAGAGGAGTAATTTCCTTACCTTTAGCACTAGAAATTATGGAAACCCCTCAAAAAGTTTCCTTGGGTCGTCCCTTATCTCTTAAGAATGAAGTTTTATAGAAAATAACGAAATTTGGGGTTTTCCCCGATTTATGTCACGACTGTCCCACCACAGCGGGACCCAACCTACCGCTGGCTTGCATGGAGACAAAAGCTCTTAATTTGAGTTCCAAGCTCCCATTTCACAACACACCTTTAACACATGGACTTTCTAAAACTACCTTTCACGCCAGGTAAGTTTCGAGAGTTCTACACCCAAATTGATTTCATAAAGCCGTACATGCTCTTTAACGTCTTGGCTATCCACTCATGTGATCAAATTTATAATTATATCCCCCATTCATTACAAGATTTCTCTAGACCTCACCTGACTCAGATTTCGTCCAAGTCTGGCATAGGCTAGAAATTTCAAAGTTACTACGCAGAAGTTTTCTGGACAAAATTCCTTCCCCATTGGCTTTTCCATAATGTTGGAAATAGGTCGTTATAGTTAGGGTTTAATTTATCAAAAATATTCAATTTTACCTATATTTGGTTTTGTTAGGTATTTACTTGTAATTAGTTTATTGAATTTGTGTTTATTGATTGTTAGTTTGAATTAGGGATTATTAGTTAGTGAGTGAATTGAGATTTTTAATGTTAGTGTTAGTTTGAATTAGGGTATCTTAGGATTTTTTTGAATTTGGGTATTTCTTGAGTTAATTATTTTGATTTTAGGATATTAGGACTTGTTTGAATCAAGGTATTTAAGTACTTGTTTTAATTTTAGTATTTCTTGAGTTAGTTTCATTAAGAGTAGTTTGAATTTGGAATTAAGGACGAGTTTGAATTATATTTTAGATTTTAGTACTAATAGTTTTAATTGGGATTAGGACTAGGTAGTTTGAATTTGGGATTTTAGCACTAGTTTTATTTTTGCATTTTAGGACTAGTTTGAATTTGTGATTTTAATAATAGTTTGAATTTGGAATTTAGGACATGTTTGAATTATATTTTAGATTTTAGGACTAATAGTTTGAATTTGAGATCTTAGGACTGACTAGCTAGTTGGAATTTGGAATTTTAGCACTAGTTTGATTTTGGGATTTTAGCACTAATTTGATTTTGGGATTTTAGCACTTGTTTGAATTTATGATTTTAAGACTAGTTTGAATTTGGAGTGTAGGACTCGTTCGAATTATATTTGATATTTTAAGACTAATAGTTTGAATTTGGAGTGTAGGACTCGTTTGAATTATATTTGATATTTTAAGACTAATAGTTTGAATTTGGGATTTTAGGACTAGCTAGTTTTTTTTTAGTTTTTTTTTTAGAGTTAACGACCCTTGGGGGGGTCAGGGGCTTAGCAACACCCCCAGGCCTTAGCATAAATAAAAACAAAAGAAGTACAAGGAGGGGGACATAAACCTAACCTCCAATCCTATGGTGGTTCATAAGTCGACCTTCCTACTAAGGATAGTCAACTTATCCCCGTTCTAAAAAGGAAAATCTAGAAACTAAGCACCTAAAAGAGAGGACTCCTCTCGATACAAAGAATCTAGAAATCGTAAATAAGGGAGACTCTCCCCTTACAAAAGTAAGACAATAATACAAACATAGAAAAATAAACCTAGACAAAGTCAGGGAGGTATCTTGATTCGTTTCAGTCTTTTTCTTCTGAAGGTTGGCATGTCAAGTTTTTCCAGAATGAAACTTCCTTTTGCTAAAGTAGGAAGTTGGTCCTTGATGTAGAATTGTTGGATGATGTCTAAAGTATGGCTGAATTTGGATAGATGGTCAGCCGTGTTGTTTGCCTCTCTGTAGATGTATGTGCATTTGAATTGCTCCAATTGTTGGACTAGGAGTTGCAGTTCTGTGTTGTATTGCTGTAGATTCCAAGGGAGCGTGAGCTGTTTTGAAAGCCATTTAATGACCAGTTCAAAGTCGACTTCCAGGTGAATTTTCTTATATCCATGTTGGATGCACCAGAAGATACCATGGCTAGCAGCTTGGACCTCAGCTTGGTTGTTGGTACCAGTTCCTAGAGGTATAGCAAATGCATAAATCATCCTCCCCAGATAGTCTCTTAAGATTCCCCCTCCACCAATCTTTCCGGGATTACTGAGTGCACTACCATCCGTATTAAGTTTAAGCAGAGGTTGGCTAGGTTTCTCCCATTTCACAATTCTAACCATAGTCTCCTGCCTACACTTCTCCACCATTCTGTATAAATCAGTCCACTCATTGGCCCATTGGATGTAGGGAAATGTTGTGTTAAGAAGGTGAGTAGTGTCTTTAAGAATTAAAAACTTAACTCGAGCTGTATTGGATTGTTTTGCACCATATTTTGCAGCACACCTATTTTTCCATAAGTTCCAAATAATGATCACAGGAAGTAACTGATTCAGCAAGTTCTGTACTTCACTTTTTTGTTCCTGTCTCCACCATCGCGGTGCCAGCATGTTGATAGGGATGTGATCATGTTGTATACTGCAGCCTGCAGAAAAAACTCCATATGTTGTTGGCAAAGTGGCCGAGATATAAATATGTGATCTATATTATCTTCTCCAGGTTCTATAACGGCGGGAAGCGCGAGCAGCTTTCTTTCCAAAGCTGGTAAGTTTCTCGTTAGTGGGAAGTTTGTTCCTCAAGGCCCTCCAAACTAAGAATGAAATCTTGAAAGGAAGGTATCTACGCCATATGCCTTTGTTGATGTGCTCTTGATGCCTTTGTGTCTAACAAGATCCCAAGCTGATGAACAAGAAAACAGGGCATCAAAGTGAGTTTCCAGATTGCCTCATCAGAGATATGTTCTTGATAGTGAATGGGGAAACTCAAGATTTTTC
Organism: Solanum commersonii; assembly: GCA_029007595.1. NCBI lineage: Eukaryota > Viridiplantae > Streptophyta > Magnoliopsida > Solanales > Solanaceae > Solanum > Solanum commersonii. Next base: position 57,740 of record JAJTWQ010000554.1, on the reverse strand, counting down.
GGAATCAAAAGAGGGGGCACCCATTGCCTCACCATAGTCTCATTCCATGTCCCACCTACTAGAAATTGCGAGATTGTAGTGGTGTTAAGACTAGTAATATGAGTACAATAAGAGGCTAGGGTACCTTCTCCCAACCAGTCATCCCACCAAAAAGAACTATTACCCGAATTGATCTTCCATTTTATTTGAGCCTCGGCAATACCTTTGTTTTTCATCATAAAGTTCCAGACCAAGGATTGTCCTGTATGAAGCTTTTTGGCCATAGGGTGAGCCCTTTGGCGATGTTTAGCCCTCTCGACCGCCCCCATAAGGTTTGTTTACTTCTGAAAATCCACCATTGCTTGAGTTGAAGAGAGGTGCATATATCTTTAAGTTTTCTTATTCCAATACCTCCTTCATCATAAGGTAGATTCAATTTATCCCAAGAAGCCCAATGATATTTCCTTTTTTCCTTATCCCAGCCCCAAAAGAAATCAGCTACAACTTACTTCATATATCTTATGGTGGTTTTAGGAGGAGAAATAGCTGACATAGTATGTATGGGGATTGATTGGAGGACATGTTTCACCATAGTGGCTTTGCCCCCAAAGCTTAACATTCTAGATTGCCATCCGGAAATTTTCCTTGTAATTTTAGCCACCAAATCGAGTAATAAATAATTCTCTCCTCCAATGTATAGAGGACAGCCAAGGTAAGTAATAGGGCTAACTTTCTGATTGAAACCAGTGACTTCTCTGATCATTATAATGTTATCTTGAGGAGTATTTTCTGGAACCATGAAATGAATTTTTTCCTTGTTTATAAGTTGGTCAGATACCGTTTCATAAGTGGAAAGAGTGATAACAGCAGGGTTAAGGAGATCACAAATAGAGAATTGAATATTAGAATGCGGAAGCACAAAGAAAAGAAACAAAAAAACTAAATAAAGATATGGGAAATTCAAAGAAAAGATCCACGAATTTCCAAGGATTAGATGTTCTAAGGTCTTGAAAAGATCCAAGTAACAACGTATAGATTTATGGAAGAAATCTAACGCCTTTACTTGAGAAAACGAATAAAAACAATAGATTCGGATCTTGACCGCTTTATGAGTAACTAAAGACAATAATTAGTATGTAGAAACTAATCGCCTTCTAAAGAATACCAAAAAGAAACCAAAGATATCACAAGAAAAAGTTACTTTATACCTTAAACTATGAAACTAGTAAAGGTTTAAAGATAAATTCTCAAAGAACAAGTCACAAAGGTTCAAAGAACTCTCTCAAATATTATTAATATCAATCTAAAATCTTTTTAATGAATAAAAAGGACCCCTATATATAGGAGAAGGGGTGAAAAATGTCCAAGACCCTAAAGGACAATTACAAGGACTTCTACTCTAGAAAGGAAATAAAGTAACCTAACTAAAAACAAATTAAGTACTTCTAGGAAAGCTATGGTACTTAGGAGACCATAAATAGAATAAGGAAAATATTAATAACCTATAAATAAATTAAAAAAATAAGGTAAATCCCAACTAGGAAAAGAATCTTGACAATCTTGGAAAGTTTGACTAGTCTTCTCTCAAAACTTGGGCAGAATGCAACTCTTGTTGTGGCTGATTCTTGGACTCTTCTTGACCTTATTTGCACGAAATTGGGCCTTAAAATTACTCATCTTGGGCTTGAATTTGGGCCACCAAATAATTGTAGCATTTGGACAATTCCTTTTCCTTGGGCTTGAGCTCCTCTTCCCCAATAAGACACCTTTGGATCAGCGATTGAAGCCCATTGAGCTTATCATTGAACTCCTTGGTTTGAGATCTTGTTATGGGCCTCCTTGGAGTTTCTAAAGATTCATCCTTGTCCTTCAATAGAGTTGTGCTTCCTTGGATGTTATCATTCCCCTCTTCTTGAAGAGAATTCGTCCTCGAATTCAAGTCTGCATCAAAATGGGAAAGATCAGAAACATTAAAAATAGCACTAACTTGGAACTCACCAGGAAGATCAAGTTTATAAGCATTGTCTCCAATCCTTTCAAGGACTTTGTATGGCCCACTTCTTCTAGGATCTAGTTTGGTCTTTCTTTTGGAAGGAAATCTTTCCTTTCTCATATGCACCCAAACCAAGTCACCGGGTTTAAAAACAACATATTTTCTGCCCTTATTCCTTCGTAATGCAACTTCCTTATTCTTCTTTTCAATTGCAAGCCTTGTTTGTTCATGAATTTTCTTCATCATATCAGTCTTCTTCTTACCATCAAGATTAGCAAAATCATTAGTAGGCAAAGGCAATAAATCAAGGGGGGTAAGGGAGTTGAATCCAGATACAACTTCAACTCTCTTAGAACTGACCACAAAACCTAAGAAAACCACAAGATCCACACAGAAAGTACATTTTTTGAGATTAGCAAATAAACGCTGATTTCTAAGAACTTCAAAAACTTGTTTTAAGTGGTCTAGGTATTCATCCAGATTTTGAGAAAAGATCAAGATGTCATCAAAATACACCACAATAAATGTTCCATGGAAATCTTTAAAAACATGATTCATTAGTCTCATAAAAGTGCTTGGTGCATTAGTCAAGCGAAAAGGCATAACTAACCACTCATAAAGTCCATATTTGGTCTTAAAAAGCGTTTTTCCATTCATCTCCAGGATTCATACGAATCTGATGGTAACCACTCTTTAGATCAATTTTAGAAAAGATTTTGGAACCATACAGTTGGTCCAACACGTCATCAAGATGAGGGATAGAATGGCGATACTTTACCGTTATCTTGTTGATAGCTCGACAATCTACACACATCCTCCATGTTCCATCCTTTTTGGGGACCAATAGGATTGGAACAGAGCATGGGCTCATACTCTCTCGAACAAATCCCTTTTCAAGCAATTCTTCAACTTGTCGTTGTAATTCTTTGGTCTCTTCAGGATTGCTCCTATAGGCAGGCCTATTAGGATGTTGAGACCCAGGCACAAAGTCTATTTGGTGCTCAATCCCTCTCAAAGGTGGCAATACCTTTGGAGTGTCATCAGGAAAAACATCTTCAAAATTCTGCAAAAGAGAAGAAACACTATTTGGCAAAGAAGGAGTTAGTTGTTCAAAATTAATCAATACTTCTTTGTAAGTAAGTAGTATTATGGGCAGCCCCTCTCTCCTAGCATTCAAACATTCTTTGGCTTTTATATAAAGGATTTCATTTTTCTTTTCCTTTTCCTTAGCCTCTTTCCTCTCACCAAAACATTTTATTTTTTTACTCACACCCTCTTTTACTTCTTTACTTAGATCGCTGCCCTCTCTCTCTTTCTCTCGGCCATCTCTCCTTTTTTCTATCTCTTGGCCTTTTTCTTTTCCCTCAAGCTCACTTTTTACCTCTCCCTTTTGTTCTCCCATGGTTTCCCTCAATCATTTTTTATCTTCAAACACCTGAGAAGGAGATAATGGTGCAAGAGTATACTTTTACCATTATGCAGAAGACTATACCTATTCTTTCTCCCATGATGAGTAGTGTCCCTATCATACTGCCAAGGTCGGCTAAGTAAAACATGGCACGCTTGCATTGGAACTACATCACAAAGAATTTCATCTTCATACCTACCAACATTGAATGAAATCATGCATTGTTTGTTTACTTTTACTTCTCCACAATCATTCACTAACCACCCAATTATACCATCATTAGGCGGTTTCTAAATCATCTTCCTCACTTACACCTTCTCCCTCTTCTTCTTCCCCCTCACTTTTTTTTTCTCTCATATTCTCCATTCTCTCTAAGTAGGATGTTTCTTCTACTTGGACATTCATGCATCATATGCCCCCTTCCATGACATTTCTGACATTGAATAGAACTTGAAGGTTTAGAAGATTTAGGATTAAAGATTTTACCTCCCTCCTCAACTTTACCTTTACCTCTATCATCTTTAGGTTTGGAAGGAGCTTTCCCCTCTTGAGTTGACCATGGTTTCTTAGAGATAGTGTTTGGTCGACTTCTCTATGAGTTATTTTGCCGGTTTTTCTCAATTTGTTTTTCAACTTTTACAGACAAATCAACTAACTCATCTAAAGTTACATATTGTTGTATCTCTACTACATTAGCTATTTCTGTATTTAAACCATTTAAAAATCTAGCTATTGTAGCCTCTTCTTCCTCTATGTAGTTAGCTTGGATCATAGCCATATCCATGCTTTTGAAGTACTCATCTACCGACATGGAGCCTTGCTTCAAGTGTTGAAGGCAAGACTGTAGATCTCTTTGGAAGTATGATGGAATAAATCGCTTCCTCATTACCCTCTTCATCTCTGCCCACGTAGCAATAGGTGGTAGCTCCTCTTGCAATCTGTCCCTAGCAAGCTTTTTCCACCAAGAAGCAGCATAATCAGAAAACTCAACAACAAGTTTAACTTTCTTACCCTCAGAGTAGTTATGGAAATCAAAGATGGCTTCAACTCGTCTCTCCTAATCAAGGTACAAGTCTGGATCCCTTGTCCCCTTGAAAGATGGCATCTTCATCTTTATACTATTTATATTATCATCTTCTACTCTACCTCTTTGTCCCCTCCTTTCTCTTCTTTCTAGATTAAATTCAACATCAAAATCATCATTATCATATTCGGGATTTACAAAAGGGATATGGGGTACATTCCTTCTAACTTGGTGCTCGACAATCATATCCCTCATCTCTTGAAATTGAAGGGTCCATCTCTCAAATTGCTGGTGCATAGCTTGAAGTGTGAAGTCGTTCCTTCCTTTGACCTCAGCTTCTAAATGAGCCCTTTCCTCATCACCACCTGAATTAGACATCTAAAAAAAAAAGATCAAGTATCACACTTTTAATATGGCTTTTACCCTCTTTTAAACTCATCCACACTTGCCTTTTTCCACTCAAAATAACCTTTGAACAAGAATACTTTGTAGATTTATAATTAAACCAAAACGTGTATCAAGTTCGTAGTAATAAAGTATGGAATCTTGGGGTACAAAAAGAAAGTAAAGAACTAGTCCTAAAACAAGTAGGATTTAGTTGAAACAAAACACGAATAAAAGGAACTTATTTTAGAATTATAAGAACAAGAAAAAAATTTCCCTTATTCTTCAAGATCTAAAATCCCCTCTTCTTGCTACCTTCTTGCTTGGAAACAAATTAATGCAAAACTTAGAGAGCAAGTAATAAACTTTCTTGAATAGCAAGTAATAAGCTTTCTTGGGTACCAAGTAATCAAATTTCTTGGAGGACAAGTAATCAGATTTCTTAGAGAGGCAGTTATAACTTTTTTTTTCACGCTACTATTCACGCTCCTGTAATTATTATTTTTTCCACGCTACAGTATTTTTTTACGCTACTGTTCACGTTTTTTTTTTTTTTTTTTTTTGCTCTACTATAAGAAGAAATCCCAAGATTTATCAAGAACGAAATCTTGATAGAACCGTTCTGATACCACTTGATAACAGCAGGGTTAAAGAGATCACAAATAGAGAATTGAATATTAGAATGCGGAAGCACAAAGAAAAGAAACAAAAAAACTAAATAAAGATATGGGAAATTCGAAGAAAAGATCCACGAATTTCCAAGGATTAGATGTTTTAAGGTCTTGAAAAGATCCAAGTAACAACGTATAGATTTATGAAAAAAATCTAACGCCTTTACTTGAGAAAACGAATCAAAACAATAGATTCGAATCTTGACCGCTTTATGAGTAACTAAAGAAAATAATTAGTATGTAGAAACTAATCACCTTCTAAAGAATACCAAAAAGAAACCAAAGATATCACAAGAAGAAGTTACTTTATACCTTAAACTATGAAACTAGTAAAGGTTTAAAGATAAATTCTCAAAGAACAAGTCACAAAGGTTCAAAGAACTCTCTCAAATATTATTAATATCAATCTAAAATCTCTTTAATGAATAAAAAGGACCCCTATATAGGAGAAGGGGTGAAAAACGTCCAAGACCCTAAAAGACAATTACAAGGACTCCTACTCTAGAAAGGAAATAAAGTAACCTAACTAAAAACAAATTTAGTACTTCTAGGAAAGCTATGGTACTTAGGAGACCATAAATAGAATAAGGAAAATATTAATAACCTATAAATAAATAAAAAAATAAGGTAAATCCCAACTAGGAAAAGAAACTTGACAATCTTGGAAAGTTTGACTAGTCTTCTCTCAAAACTTGGGCAGAATGCAACTCTTGTTGTGGCTGATTCTTGGACTCTTCTTGACCTTATTTGCACGAAATTGGGCCTTAAAATTACTCATTTTGGGCTTGAATTTGGGCCACCAAATAATTGTAGCATTTGGACAATTCCTCTCCCTTGGGCTTGAGCTCCTCTTCTCCAATAAGACACCTTTGGATCAGCGATTGAAGCCCATTGAGCTTATCATTGAACTCCTTGGTTTGAGATCTTGTTATGGGCCTCCTTGGAGTTTCTAAAGCTTCATCCTTGCCTTCAATGGAGTTGCGCTTCCTTGGATGCTATCAAAGAGTCTTCATGATCATCTGGAGAGTATCCTTGGTAGTGGAGGAGAAAATGATGATGTCGTCTGCAAAGCTTAGGTGATTGATTTGAGGTCCCCTGATCGCCATTTGAAAGTTTTTGTACCTCTGTTGATGATGAAGCATATTGAGCATCCTAGAGAGTACCTCAGCTCCTAAAATAAATAGGGATGGGGATAGTGGATCCCCCTGCTTGAGCCCTCTGGTGGAATGAAAGAAACCATGTCTAGCACCATTAATTATCACGGAATACCAATTGTTGCTCATAGTTCTCCATACTAGATCAATAAACATTTCTCCAAAACCCATTCGTCTCAGAACTAGACAAGTATAAGACCAAGACACTCTATCATATGCCTTGGTCATGTCTAGTTTAATTACCACATTGTCACCTTTATTGGATTTTTTAATACCATGAGTGATTTCCTGAGCAAGCATAATATTCTCAGATATGCTCCGACCCTTAACAAAACCAGATTGGTTTTCAAAAATAAACTGAGGGAGAATGGGGGCCAATCTGAGACATAACATCTAGGAGATAATTTTATTGGAAAAATTACTCAAACTGATGGGTCTAAATTCAGTGAACTTGTTGGGGTGCTCAACTTTAGGAAGTAGTACCAAACAAGCATGAGACATAGACTTAGGCATAGTATAACCACAGAAGAAATATTGGACAACACTCAACACATCTTCTTTGATAATTTCCCAACAATGTTGATAGAATTTTCCTCCAAAACCATCTGGACCAGCTGCAGAATTGGGGTTCATGGAGAACACCACTTGAGTCAATTCTTCCAGATTAGGCATCTGTTGGAGTGTTTGATTATGTTCTTCTGTTACCATTCTAGGAATAAAATTAAGAATTTCTTCCCTGATCCTATCTTCATGGCCTGAAAACATGTTTTGGAAGTAATCACAGGCAGCCTTCGCAATGTTTTCTTCTCCTTGTATCCAAGCATCTTCAAAGCAGTACAGATTTTGTGGATGAGTAGCTTTCTCCTCCTACCCCTCATTATGGAGTGGAAATACTTAGAATTAGTATCTCCCTCCTTGAACCATTGGAGTTGAGTTTTTACGTTTGAGGATGGAAGCTTCCAATTTGAGATACTTGATATATTGAGCATTCATAAGATGAAGCTTGGTTCTATTTTCTTCAGTGTTTTGTTGTATGACATCTTCTTCAGCAGCTTTGACTTGCTCCTCAAAATTAACAACATTAGAAAAAATATTGCCATATTCCTTCTTGAACCAAGTACTCAAAGTGGAAGCTAATAATTTCATCTTCTGATGTAGTCTCCACATAGGATTCCCAGAGATCTTCTTCTGCCAACACCCTTTAACTGTATCTAAAAAATTCTCATTTTCAGTCCAGCAGTGAAGGAATTTAAAATACTTGATTTTGTGCTCCTGTCTAACTTCCATTTCCATGAGTAATGGACAATGATCAGAACCAACAGAAGGAAGGTGAGTAATGGTAGTGTGGGGCATGAGCTCCAGCCACTTATCATTGACCATAGCTCTGTCCAGCCTTTTCCATACTCTAGCCTCTGCTACCCTCTGATTACACCAAGTACAATGCTGGCCACTATACCCAATATCAACTAGTCCACTTTGCCTCAATAATACTAATGAAGTCTAGACTTTTGTTTATGTTGTAAGGTATTGATAGCATCCAAGGAAGCACTACTCCATTGAAGGACAAGGATGAAGCTTTAGAAACTCCAAGGAGGCCCATAACAAGATCTCAAACCAAGGAGTTCAATGATAAGCTCAATGGGCTTCAATCGCTGATCCAAATGTGTCTTATTGGGGAAGAAGAGCTCAAGCCCAAGGGAGAGGAATTGTCCAAATGCTACAATTATTTGGTGGCCCAAATTCAAGCCCAAGATGAGTAATTTTAAGGCCCAATTTCGTGCAAATAAGGTCAAGAAAAGTCCAAGAATCAGCCACAACAAGAGTTGCTTTCTGCCCAAGTTTTGAGAGAAGACTAGTCAAACTTTCCAAGATTGTCAAGATTCTTTTCCTAGTTGGGATTTACCTTATTTCTTTATTTATTTATAGGTTATTAATATTTTCCTTATTCTATTTATGGTCTCCTAAGTACCATAGCTTTCCTAGAAGTACTAAATTTGTTTTTAGTTAGATTACTTTATTTCCTTTCTAGAGTAGGAGTCCTTGTAATTGACTTTTAGGGTCTTGGACGTTTTTCACCCCTTCTCCTATATATAGGGGTCCTTTTTATTCATTAAAGACAATTTAGATTGATATTAATAATATTTGAGAAAGTTCTTTGAACATTTGTGACTTGTTCTTTGAGAATTTATCTTTAAACCTTTACTAGTTTCATAGTTTAAGGTATAAAGTAACTTCTTCTTGTGATATCTTTGGTTTCTTTTTGGTATTCTTTAGAAGGTGATTAGTTCTACATACTAATTATTGTCTTTAGTTACTCATAAAGCGGTCAAGATCCGAATCTATTGTTTTTATTCGTTTTCTCAAGTAAAGGCGTTAGATTTCTTTCATAAATCTATACGTTGTTACTTGGATCTTTTCAAGGCCTTATAACATCTAATCTTTGGAAATTTGTGGATCTTTCCTTTGAATTTCCCATATCTTTAGTTAGTTTATTTTGTTTCTTTTCTTTGTGCTTCCGCATTCTAATATTCAATTCTCTATTTGTGATCTCCCTTAACCTAGCATTTATCAAGTGGTATCGGAAGCGGTTCTATCAAGATTCCGTTCTTGATAAATCTTGGGATTTCTTCTTATAGTAGAGCAACAAAACAAAAAAAACTGTACCGTGAACAGTAGCGTAAAAAATACTGTAGCGTGAAAAAAAAAATTACAGGAGCGTGAATAGTAGCGTGAACAAAAAGAAAGTTATAACTTGCTCTCTAAGAAATCTGATTACTTGTCCTCCAAGAAATTTGATTATTTGGTACCCAAGAAAGCTTATTACTTGCTATTCAAGAAAGTTTATTACTTGCTCTCCAAGTTTTGCATTAATTTGTTTTCAAGCAAGAAGGTAACAAGAAGAAGGGATTTTAGATCTTGAAGAATAAGGGGAATTTTTTTTTCTTGTTCTTATAATTCTAAAATAAGTTCCTTTTTATTCGTGTTTTGTTTCAACTAAATCCTACTTGTTCTAGGACTAGTTCTTTACTTTCTTTTTGTACCCCAAGATTCCATACTTTATTACTACGAACTTGATACACGTTTTGGTTTAATTATAAATCTACAAAGTATTCTCGTTCAAAGGTTATTTTGAGTGGAAAAAAAGGCAAGTGTGGGTGAGTTTAAAAGAGGGTAAAAGCCATATTAAAAGTGTGATACTTGATCATTTTTTTTAGATGTCTAATTCAGGTGGTGATGAGGAAAGGGCTCGTTTAGAAGCCGAGGTCAAAGGAAGGAACGACTTCACCCTTCAAGCTATGCACCAGCAATTTGAGAGATGGACCCTTCAATTTCAAGAGATGAGGGATATGATTGTTGAGCGAATGACACCATAGCTGCAATTAGGAGGAGAATGATGTTGTACCCCGAAATAATGTTAGACCCCAAGTTAGAAGGAATGTACCCCATATCCCTTTTGTAAATCCTGAATATAATAATGATGATTTTGATGTTGAATTTAATCTAGAAAGAAGAGAAAGGAGGGGACAAAGAGGTAGAGTAGAAGATGATAATATAAATAGTATAAAGATGAAGATGCCATCTTTCAAGGGGATAAGGGATCCAGACTTGTACCTTGATTGGGAGAGACGAGTTGAAGCCATCTTTGTTTGCCATAACTACTCTGAGGGTAAGAAAGTTAAACTTGCTGTTGTTGAGTTTTACGATTATGCTTTTGCTTCTTGGTGGAAAAAGCTTGCTAGGGGACAGATTGCAAGAGGAGCTACCACCTATTGCTACGTGGGCGAGAGATGAAGAGGGTAATGAGAAAGCGATTTATTCCATCATACTTCCAAAGAGATCTACGGTCTCGCCTTCAACACTTGAAGCAAGGCTCCATGTCGGTGGATGAGTACTTCAAAAGCATGGATATGGCTATGATCCAAGCTAACTGCATGGAGGAAGAAGAGGCTACAATAGCTAGATTTTTAAATGGTTTAAATACGAAATAGCTAATGTAGTAGAGATACAACAATATGTAACTTTAGATGAGTTAGTTGATTTGTCTCAAAAGTTGAAAAACAAATTGAGAAAAAGCGGCAAAATAACTCATGGAGAAGTCGACCAAACACTATCTCTAAGAAGCCATGGTCAACTCAAGAGGGAAAGCTCCTTCCAAATCTCAAGATGATAGAGGTAAAGGTAAAGTTGAGGAGGGAGGTAAAATCTTTAATCCTAAATCTTCTATACCTTCAAGTTCTATTCAATGTCAGAAATGTCATGGAAGGAGGCATATGATGCATGAATGTCCAAGTAGAAGAAACATCCTACTTAGAGAGAATGGAGAATATGAGAGTGAAAAAAGTGAGGGGGAAGAAGAAGAGGGAGAAGGTGTAAGTGAGGAAGATGATTTAGAACGCCTAATGATGGTATAATTGGGGTGGTTAGGAGAATTATGACTATCAATTTGGGTAGTGTTGATGAAGGGCGAGAGAGAATTTGTTTCATACTAGGTGTGGGATAAAAGGAAGACTTATTCTATGATTATTAATGGGGAAGTTGTGCAAATGTGGTGAGTTCATACTTGGTGGATAAACTAGGAATTGTATGTATGAAGCGCTCTACCCCATATAGGCTCCAATGGTGAATGATTGTGGAGAAGTAAAAGTAAACAAACAATGCATGATTTCATTCAATGTTGGTAGGTATGAAGATGAAATTCTTTGTGATGTAGTTCCAATGCAAGCATGCCATGTTTTACTTGGCCGACCTTGGCAGTATGATAGGGACACTACTCATCATGGGAGAAAGAATAGGTATAGTCTTCTGCATAATGGTAAGAAGTATACTCTTGCACCATTATCTCCTTCTCAAGTGTTTGAAGATTAAAACCGATTGAGGGAAACAATGGGAAAACAAAAGGGAGAGGTAAAAAGTGAGCTTGAGGGAAAAGAAAAAGGCCAAGAAATAGAAAAAAAGAGAGACGGCCGAGAGAAAGAGAGAGAGGGCAGCGATCTAAGTAAATAGGTAAAAGAGAGTGTGAGTAAAAAAATAAAATGTTTTGGTGAGAGGAAAGAGGCTAAGGAAAAGAAAAATGAGAGTCTTTATATAAAAGCCAAAGAGTATTTGAATGCTAGGAGAGAGGGGCTGCCCATAATACTACTTACTTACAAAGAAGTATTGATTAATTTTGAACAACTAACTCCTTCTTTGCCAAATAGTGTTTCTTCTCTTTTGCAGAATTTTGAAGATGTTTTTTCTGATGACACTCCAAAGGGGTTGCCACCTTTGAGAGGGATTGAGCACCAAATAGACTTTGTGCCTGGGTCTCAACTTCCTAATAGGCCTGCATATAGGAGCAATCCTGCAGAGACCAAAGAATTACAAAGGCAAGCTGAAGAATTTCTTAAAAAGGGATTTGTTCGAGTATGATCCCATGCTCGTACCGTCCTATTGGTCCCCAAAAAGAATGGAACATGGAGGATGTGTGTAGATTGTCGAGCTATCAACAAGATAACGGTAAAGTATCACCATCCTATTCCTCGTCTTGATGACATGTTGGACCAACCGTATGGTTCCAAAATCTTTTCTAAAATTGATCTAAAGAGTGGTTACCATCAGATTCGTATGAATCCCGGCGATGAATGGAAAACTTTTTAAGACCAAATATGGACTATATGAGTGGTTAGTTATGCCCTTTGGCTTGACTAATGCACCAAGCACTTTTATGAGACTAATGAATCATGTTTTTAAAGATTTCCATGGAACATTTATTGTGGTGTATTTTGATGACATCTTGATCTTTTCTCAAAATCTGGATGAACAGCTAGAGCACTTAAAACAAGTTTTTGAAGTTCTCAGAAATCAGCGTATATTTGCTAATCTCAAAAAGTGTACTTTCTGTGTGGATCGTGTGGTTTTTTTAGGTTTTGTGGTCAGTTCTAAGGGAGTTGAAGTTGTATATGGATTCAACCCCCTTACCCCCCTTGATTTATTGTCTTTGCCTACTAATGATTTTGCTAATCTTGATGGTAAGAAGAATGCTGATATGATGAAGAAAATTCATGAACAAACAAGGCTTGCAATTGAAAAGAAGAATAAGGAAGTTGCATTACGAAGGAATAAGGGAAGAAAATATGTTGTTTTTAAACCTGGTGACTTGGTTTGGGTGCATATAAGAAAGGACAGATTTCCTTCCAAAAGAAAGACCAAACTAGATCCTAGAGGAAGTGGGCCATACAAAGTCCTTGAAAGGATTGGAGAAAATGCTTATAAACTTGATCTTTCTGGTGAGTTCCAAGTTAGTGCTACTTTTAATGTTTCTGATCTTTCCCATTTTGATGCAGATTTGAATTCGAGGACGAATTCTCTTCAAGAAGAGGGAATGATAGCATCCAAGGAAGCACTACTCCATTGAAGGACAAGGATGAAGCTTTAGAAACTCCAAGGAGGCCCATAACAAGATCTCAAACCAAGGAGTTCAATGATAAGCTCAATGGGCTTCAATCGCTGATCCAAAGGTGTCTTATTGGGGAAGAAGAGCTGAAGCCCAAGGGAGAGGAATTGTCCAAATGCTACAATTATTTGGTGGCCCAAATTCAAGCCCAAGATGAGTAATTTTAAGGCCCAATTTCGTGCAAATAAGGTCAAGAAGAGTCCAAGAATTAGCCACAACAAGAGTTGCTTTACGCCCAAGTTTTGAGAGAAGACTAGTCAAACTTTCCAAGATTGTCAAGATTCTTTTCCTAGTTGGGATTTACCTTATTTCTTTATTTATTTATAGGTTATTAATATTTTCCTTATTCTATTTATGGTCTCCTAAGTACCATAGCTTTCCTAGAAGTACTAAATTTGTTTTTAGTTAGATTACTTTATTTCCTTTCTAGAGTAGGAGTCCTTGTAATTGACTTTTAGGGTCTTGGACGTTTTTCACCCCTTCTCCTATATATAGGGGTCCTTTTTATTCATTAAAGACAATTTAGATTGATATTAATAATATTTGAGAGAGTTCTTTGAACATTTGTGACTTGTTCTTTGAGAATTTATCTTTAAACCTTTACTAGTTTCATAGTTTAAGGTATAAAGTAACTTCTTCTTGTGATATCTTTGGTTTCTTTTTGGTATTCTTTAGAAGGTGATTAGTTCTACATACTAATTATTGTCTTTAGTTACTCATAAAGCGGTCAAGATCCGAATCTATTATTTTGATTCGTTTTCTCAAGTAAAGGCGTTAGATTTCTTTCATAAATCTATACGTTGTTACTTGGATCTTTTCAAGGCCTTAGAACATCTAATCCTTGGAAATTTGTGGATCTTTCCTTCGAATTTCCATATCTTTAGTTAGTTTATTTTGTTTCTTTTCTTTGTGCTTCCGCATTCTATTATTCAATTCTCTATTTGTGATCTCCCTTAACCTAGTTGTTATCAGGTATACCTCCATACTTTTCCTCAGTAGATGTAATAACATTAAAATCCCCTATGGTACACCAAGGGATGTCCATGTTCGAAAAATGGAGCAATCTGTCCCATAGAGGTCTTCTCAGCTGCTCTTTGCATTTGGCCTAAATGCAAGAAACCACAAACTTTTCTTTATGCTCTACATGCTTCATAGAACAAGTGATGTGCTGATCATGCATTTCCAGTACCTCACCTTCAATATCATTGGTCCAAAAAAGCCAAATTTTGCCATTGTGATTACAAGTAGCATTGTCCATAGATAGCAAAAGTTTGTATTGGTTGATTTGAGAGTTGTTTGCAAAAGGTTCAAGAATAGCTATCATAGAAAGATTGCACATTTTCTTGAGATTTTGGAGTCTTTCCAAAGAGCCTTGGGTGTTGATGCTCCTAGCATTCCAACATATTGTACTAATCATTAACAACCTTTACACTTGGACCTAGTATTAGGTCTGCTAGAATTAGCAGATGTGCTGATAGATGCTGATTTAATGAGCCGTTTGACTTGTTTTCTACCCCTTGGAGTTAAGCCTTGTTGATATGCCACCTCTTGAATCTCTGCTTGGAATTCACTTAGAAAAGTAGACCCAAAAGCCTTGATCAAATGAGCACTGGTTTCATCCCCTTCCTCATCATTATCAGATTCATTGAGAGATTGAGTGTCCTCATCAAATTCATCGTCTGAATTTATCACATCATAGTCTGATTTCTGTTTATTTTTTCCCTGATTTTCAACTTCTTTCTGTTGTTTTCTCTTGATAGCTTCTCTTTTTTTCTTGCTCATTTTACCCCTGGATTTGTTATTGGATAGTTTCCCTGGAGAGTTCTTGTTGTGCTGCTTGTGCTATTTCTCTAGGCTAATCTGATGTCACTCATTATTATGTTTGTTATCAGAAGTGTTCTTATCATCATTATCTCTTGAACCCTGCAGTTTCTGACCATTATCCCTGTCAACCTATGACCCTGATTCTACTTGAAGGTGACCTGTATCATCATCTTGCAGAGGTTCTAAGTTTTCGTATTACGGATCCCTGGTTCTTCCTGCAACTGACCAGTATCATCTCCTTTCTTTGGGTTGTGTTGTTTCTGATTATTCTGATTGTTGTGTCCTGCAATAGTGGTAGCAGGGGCTCTATAGTCCAACCTAGAGTCAGTGTGATCAACCTAATGCAGAACATGAGTCAAATTCCCCCCTTCGGATACCCCTTCCTGCAAGTTAGTAGGTTTCTACTGACATCCCCCATCCATCCCTCCTTCAGCTTCATCAGCATACAAAACAGTTTTCACAGAACTTATAGTGAAGTTGGGTTGTAGGGATTACAGAGTCCATACCTGTGTTTTTACTGGTTGCATTATGTTCCTTGTGCATACTTACTTTGTTGTTGTGGTTGAAAGATGGTGAGTTTTTATCTGACCCTTGTGTTGCTTGTAGCTCTTGATCTGAGGTTTTGTTCTTGTTGTATTCTTTACTATTGCCTATGTTTTGCTGCTCCTGCATTTCTAAATTAATATAGTTATTATGAATAGAGATAGTAGGAGTCATACCTGATGCTGCTGGTGCCTTTTGCATAATATCCTTGGTGTTTTTGGGTGGATGTGAGACAGGTCTCCATGCAGTCTTGGGTTGAGCCTGATCCTGATTTCTGTGTTGTTTCCTCTTCTGAATCTGCCATTGGTCTTTTAGCACTAGTTTGAATTTGGGATTTTAGCACTAGTTTGATTTTGGTAATTTAGGACTAGTTTGAATTTGTGATTTTAAGACTAGTTTAAATTTCAAATTTAGAACTTGTTTAAATTATATTTGAGATTTTAGGACTAATACTTTGAATTTGGGATTTTAGGACTAGCTAGTTTGACTTTGGGAATTTAGGAATTTGAATTACAATTTAATTAGAACTTATAATTAATTAAAACTTTAATTTACTATAACTTGAACTTAATGAGGAATATGAACTATAAATCTTGTTGACCTTAATTAATTAGAACATATTTTTTAATAACATGTAAAGTTTATTAGGAATATAAACTTAATTTTGAAATTAAGTAGTACTAATTAATTAATTTGAACTTAATCAATTAGTATTCATTAATTAATTAAGCTTTAACTTTGTAGATCTTGAAATGTAGTATTTATATTAACTATATAAATTAGTTTAATGTAGTAAAATTATTATTAAATTTAAATTATAATACAATTGAATATCTATATTTTTGTAGATGGATGATCATTTGTGGATGTATAATATGCATAATGAAACTGGTGGTGGTTTGAAACCTGAGTTTATTAACAGTGTAAGAGATTTTATTGAACATACTATGACACTTAATATTTGTAAGAATAATGGATTTGTTAGGTGTCCTTATAATACATGTAGGTGCTTAAATTATTTTTAACCAGATACAGTCATGACACTTGATATTTTGTATGGATTGATCATGGAGAAAGAGATGAATTGAATGGTATGTTTTATAATTTGATGCCTGTGGATGAATATAGTATTCTTGTTCCACATGATCAAATTAGGGTTGAACATGATAATAGGGTTGAAGATGATAGGGTTCATGAAATGATCAATGATATTCTCGGGGTTCAAGATGGGATTAAAACTGAACAATATTTTTATGAAGCTCTTAATAAAGAAGACGCTTCTATGATCAATTATAAGAGTATAGTCTTCCACTATGTGAAGGGAGTCTGCATTCTGCCTTGTCAGTTGCAGTTAGGTCAATGAATAATAAATTATATCGTAATGTTCCTAATACGGCTATGGACTCAATATTTGATCTTTTGGGTGAAATAGTTAATCTGTAGTTTAACATTCCTAAAAACTTCTATCAGACAAATCATTTGGTTTCCAAGTTAGGATTGACATATGATAGAATACATTAATATGTTAATGGTTGAATGTTGTTTTAGGATTGAGATGGCATCGTGAATATAGAAGTTTGTCGGGTGTCTTGTCTCATCTATCTGATGGTGAAGCATGGAAGCATTTTTGAAAATGTATATCCTGATTTTGCTAGTGAACCATGAAATGTTAGTTTGGGGTTGTGTGCAGATGGATTCACACCATTCTCTTATGCTGCTTTGCCTTATTCTTGTTGGCTGTAATTTCTTACTCCGTATAATATTCCTCCTAAAATGTGCATGACCAGTCCCTACATCTTTCTAAGTTGTGTTATTCCAAGTCCCCGTAATCCAAAAAGCTTGATTGATGTCTATCTGCAACCATTGATAGATAAGCTCAAACAATTGTGGTTTGAAGGCGTTTTCACTTATGATATATCAACTAAGTAGAATTTGTTTATGCGTGTTTCTTTAATGTGGACTATTATTGATTTTCTTGCATACGAGATGTTGTCTGGTTGGATGATAGCTGGAAAGCTAGCATGTCCTTATTAAATGAAAAATAATAAGGCATTCACTTTAAATCATAGAAGAAAAAATACATGGTTTGATTGTCATCGTCAGTTCATCCTAATGGACCATGAGTTTAGAAAGATGAAAAATGCATTCAGAAAAAATAAGATTGAAAGTGACCCCCACTTCCATCACTCACATGGCATCAAATCTGGTGAGAGTTTCTCAGTTACCTAAAGTTATAGAAGCTTCACATTCTAGACTTCCTGGATATGGGGTTGAACATAATTGGACCAAACAAAGCATATTTTGGGAGTTTCTGTATTGGAAGGAAAATCTGCTACGAAATAATCTTAATGTGATGCACATTGTAAAAAAAAACTATTTTGACAATTTGTTTAATATAGTGATGGATGTTAAAGGCAAGTCAAAAGACAATCCAAAAGCTAGAATGGACATAAAGGAATATTGTAGGAGAAGAGAGTTATAGTTAAGCCTAAAGCCAGTTTTTCATTCACATTGGATGAGAAACATTAAATTTGTGAGTGGGTTAAAAATTTGAGGATGCCAGAGGGCTATCCTTTGAATTTAGGAAAGCGGGCAGATATGAATGAAAAAAAAATGATTGGTATGAAAAGTCATGATTTTCATGTATTCATGGAAACTTTAATTCCTATAACTTTTTGCCATCTACTCAAAAGGATATGGAAATCAATCACAAAGATAAGTCTTTTCTTTAGAGAGTTTTGTTCTGGAATTTTTTTTTGAGAGTAGTTTAGACATGACAGAAGAAAATATTCTTGTTATTACTACTAAGATGGAGAAGATCTTTTCATGTGGTTTCATTGATGTGATGGAGCATCTTCCAATTCAACTTGTACAAGAGGCCCGCCTCGGAGGTCTAGTTCAAACAAGATGGATGTATCCATTTGAGAGGTAACTTTGAAATATTCACTAAGTTATATATAATCACAAAAAAATTTCTTCATTTTTTAACATATATAGATATATACATGCAGAAAAATTGGCAGTTCCAAGCAAACAATTAAGCAAAGGGGAAAGATCGAAGGATCAATTGTTGAAGGTCATATTGATAGAGAAACTGGTGATTGCTATTCTTATTAGTTTGGGATTGATGTGCCATGTAGGAGAAATAGGCCCAATCACAATGATGAAGGTGATATTGATCCTTTATATCCACAAATATCATTTTTTAATCAAAATGGTCGAGGATATAAAAATCTTGGAAAACGAACCTTCACTAGTATGAAAATGCAATCACCTGTGACACATAATTTGCTTAATTGTCCAAAGATTCAACCATATTTCAAGTAAGTTCTAAAAATATGTCATCAAATTATATTTTAATAAGTGTTCATTAACTAACGAAATATCTGAATGTAAAATGACCAGCTTGTTCAAAAACACATAGGGTAATGAAAGCCATCTATATGAAATTTTCCAAATGCATAAAAGATTATGTAAGTGTGCACACATTGAATTAATAAGTATTTATTAGTGTATTCATGTTATACTAAATTATATTATTTTAAACAACAATATATAGGTTTACGATGAATACTCAAATGTCGAATATTTGCAAATAGTGAAAGAAGTTCCACATGGACCTGAATCTCAAATTTAGAAAATGAATAAGTATTGTATCAATGGTGTTAAGTTTCAAACTGAAGAAGTTTCTAGGTATAAGAAAACATATAATAGCGATGTCTTTATAAAAGGTGATGTTCATGGTACTGGCCAAACTATTGAATATTATGGTATCATTAATGAGATTATTAAAGTAAGGTATTCAAGTTGGCCTAAAAAGAAGATCATATTATTGCGTTGTAAGTGGTTTGACCCATCACACAGAGGCAGAAAAGTGGACCAATAACGTAATGTATTTGAATTTAAGCACACCAGAAAATTAAGAAGTTATGATCCTTCCGTCATTGCACAAAATGCTAAATAAGTGTATTACGCTCCATATCCATTGCATAGAGACAACGTTGATTGGTGGGTTGTTATAAAAAATAAACCTGTGAGAAGAACTAAAATTGACAATGTCTTAGATGTGGCGTACCAAAATGAGGTTGCAATTGTCAGCAACAAGGTGATGTTCAATTGGAAATCTGATGATGAGATAATGATAAATGTTGAGGAATACATAAATGAGGCTGAGGAAAATGATTCATTTGATGACGAAGAGTATTACAATGAAAATGAAACAACTGAGGAGGAAGAAGAGAGTGATGGAAATGAAACACGTGAGGATGAATGATCAGTAGAATAATAGAATATATAGCAAGTATGTAAGTTATTTATTTTTCTAACACTAATTTTATTTAAATGATGATTTTTATATATTATCCATGTAAATTTGCATACAGATGTCATCAGGGGGTGAGGGTGATAGATCTCGTGAGCATCTTGGAGTTAGCGAGCCTAATAAGACTAAAAAGAAGAAGTCTAGGAGACCCATAGATCCTAAGGATATTCCAGTATTTATTTCTTCTGCCCCGTAGCGCATTACTCATGATACCCATTTATTGGGTGTTCCATTTAGTACGGAGGATCCTCAGGCATATTATCCTAATTACCATCGACCAACCGGTGCTTTCTCTACTTCACAATCATTGCTTCCACGGTTCTACGAGGACCTACCTTTAAAAGATATTCATCCATCATAACCCTTATCGGTATGTAGGTCATCGGATGGTAATCCATCTCTCTCTCCATCTCCCACATGTATATCTCCTTAGCTATATGCCTTGAGGATTGGAGATTCTAGTAGTGAGTAGTCAGATGCTATGGCTAATTAACGTTTCAAACACACCTCATCCAATTGTAGGTTTAAAGGATTGTTAAATAGTATAAAACCCAACAAATGAGTCGGGGTCGAATCCCACATGGAGCGGTACGTGTTCAAATTCACTTAAGAAGTATGAATGTGATCTAACTAGCTATAGGAATAGAAATTATAGAAAAAGAAATGAAACAAGTCAAAAGGAATGACACAAATGTCAGATAGGGGGTTTTTGTTTGCAATTATCAACTATAATGCAGTCACACACAATTGAAATAACAATACGGAGGGGAATTCACGGGATGTGACCGTTTATAGGAAAAAATTTCTATATGAGCAATTGAAACTAGTCCTAAATAGCAAGCTAAGAACACAAAATTAGAAATGGATTTGCAAATACAATTGATAAATTAAACCACAACTAATGATTAAACCCACTTAAATATAACATTTAAACTAGTAATAAACAATACCCATAAACTAATTCAACCCATAATCACATGATCACACCCCAAGAAATGGGGATTTATCCAAGCATCATAAAAAGGTAAAAATGGTTACCAAATCGATTAGCCATCAACTGGGTAAGAGTATTCAACCCTTTACAATCTTCAAATTTCAGCAAATTAGTAACCCACTTGCAAGATCTCCGAATTGAGTCTCAAAAAGACTTCAAGTCTACTAAGAAAAATTTCAAACTCAAAAGAAAAACTCTAGACTGAAAGAGAATTCCTCAGTTATCAGTTCAAAATCCAATTTATAGTCACCAAAAAATAGGCCGCAAAGGGCTATTAGGTGAGGTAAGTCGGGTTCCCCGAGTGGTTGGGCAAACTTCCCTTTGCTCTTTCTATTGCCTCTCAGCATCCTCAAGTCCTGTAACTTTGGACGATCAATCCTGTCGTCGTGGAACTGATCGACGACTTGCTGACTGCCCTTTCCTATCGCCGACTTGATTTCTTCCGTCAAGGCTGGGACACTGGAATTTAGGCATATTGAATATCAACTCGATGATTTGGCAAGTGCTCTTGGCGATCATTAGCCTCGCCTTTCTCAACTTCTATAGTTTGTTTTGGTCCTTTTTGCCTGTTAGTGTCCTTGCTTTACTCCTCAATCAACATACCTGAAAATAGAGCCTTAAATATCAGTTTATAGCATAAATTAAGCATTTAAGGACACTAAATTTATCTAAACTAAGCCATAAATGAGTCCAAATCTTGGACTCATCAACACCCCCAACTTACACTTTCACTTTTCCTCTAAGAAAAACTCAATATCAACAGGTCAAAAAGGATTGTCTCAAATAGAGCTGCATAAGAGTCAACATGAATGTACACAACAAGGTTCACCTTACTCATGCAATGATCAGTTGTGCACTCAAAGATTCAAATTGTGACTCACCATTATCTAAGATCCTCAGGTTCACAATACTTGCTTCAAATGCAAGTTCAAGCTCAACAAAGGTACTCAAATGCCCTTACAACAATAATGATTCCCTTTTCACACAAAATTCTTCAATATTTTAGAGTTCTGGAATGACATAGAACTGTCATACTCACAAAGAAGAACACATGCATGACTTCACCCATAGGTTTGCCCTTATTTTCCAATCAACATTCATTTCAGTTCACTCAAGATCACAAAGGTCTTTTCAAGCCTTGTAATGGGGTTGAGTTTAAATGTATGGTCATTTAGGCCTAGTGGCTTCTAACTTCATGAATTATGGTCTGAACAACACTTTCTTCCCTTTTCTTTAACAGTTCAAACATGCTCACAATCCACCCCATTATTCTATTTTATATGAACTACCGAATACCCCATTTCTTTTGCTTTATTTCACAACTTTCTCAACCTTTTTCTTTTCTTTCTTCTTTTTCATTTTTATCTTTTTTCTACATGGATGGGTTCCATCTCTTTCTAGACCATCATTAAAGAAGGATTTCTCACACTTTTTGACTTTCCTTCGCTTTTCACCACACCCCCCAACTTAGGCTTTTGGCTGTTAAAACAAACCATACTACATGAAAGTTATAGGTGGATGGATAAAGAGAGGTCATAATTGCTCATGTTTCTTCCAAGAAAAGGGTAAGGCTCAAGAGGGGTAAAGCAAGATTTACCCATCTCACAAGGTTGGCCACAAAAGAGGTATATCGTCAAATTGTTTCACTTTTCAAAATTGTTGCCTAAGATCATTTCAAGTAGTTACATCACTCAGTCAATCGGACCAACGGGGCAAATTCTAGGTGTTATCACACACACTGTTCAAAGTAATCTCATCGTACAAGGCATTGCCACCAATATCAAACAAGACTCCACACTTTCTAGCTAGTGTGCAATGTTCATCACAAGAGACTCATTCGACAACCAGCTAGTCACAACGAGATGATAAAAGTTCACATATTGTTTGTGCAAATATGATAAGTCCACAAATTGGATTCATTTAGGGCTTTATTCTGATAGAAATAGTGTTCTCGAATGCTTATTTTGTCTCAATATCTTATGAAAACTCTTTAAGTTTCAGTTATTTGAAGTTTTAGTGGAAGCATGAACACTTAGAACAAAGAGGATTAAAAGAACAAAGAAGCTGAAGCATGAGCATCACCAAGAACCTTTCGCGATTTGCCGACAGGACAGACTCTGCCCTTTGTTTTAGTGTGCAAAACCCTGAAGGAAGAGGATCAAAAAGGCGACGAAATGAGTAGTTGGCACTTCACCGAATAGTTCCGTGAAGCCATACTATACCGCCCAATGGTCCAGAATGTGAAGATGTTATAGGCAAGCACTTAACAACGATAAGACAGAAGAAGGGCGAGTCACCGAGTCATTCGGCTGACTCAACTAACTTTGTCGAACTATCCACCTACACTAATTTTTGATAGCTATTAATACTAAACTTGTTATTAATTTTATAAGTTCCGAACCATTATTAATATTTTCATAATACGGCTTTTTCCTCATTTTTGTTCACTGTGTTTATTTACTATGAATGTTGGACTTGTATGTTTACTATTACTTTCCTGAATATATTTGTTTTCTAATAGTTCGTTTATATGCATTTTAAATTCTTTCAAATTGTCGAAATTATATTTCTATGGTTTTTGGGTTATTATGCTATTTTCATTAATTACTTCAATTTTTACCTTTGTTTTATGTTTTTCCCATCCTTTCAAGGGGTCTTCGCTATACAACATTTCTAATTTCTCTTGAATTAATTTTAACTTGTCTATTGAAAATATGATTAATTCTATATTAGGGTTACTTTCCTTAATATTTTCTAATTTTTGAGTTATTTTTTCACTTCCTTTAATCCATGGTGTAGATTTTCTATTTTTATTAGTTACTCTTTTTGCTCCTACCTTTTGTTTACATGGTGTGGTAAATCACCAATGTGTTTTTGTTATTATGTGGGGATATAGTTTTTCTAAAAATGGCATTCCTAAAAGCATATCTTTATTAATGAATTCATAACTATATATTTCTTCTATAGTTAGTATTTTATCCCATATTTGTAGCTTTATATTTTTTGCTTTATATGTTATCATACTTCCTTCATTATTAAATTCGGTTACTACTATAGGGGTTTTTTAATTTTTCCCATTTTTTGTCTGGTAGACAGTTATGCTTACACATGTTTGCTTCTGCTCCTGTATCTAAGATTGGAGTATAGTATCTATTATAATAATTTTCTACTATTATTTTCGCAAGTATATAAATTTTCATAATGCTCTTTTTATTGTGACTTTTTCGTTTTTATAGGTTATAATTAATTGTGTATTGTCTAGATTATAAGGTTTCATTCCTTCTAACCATTTTATTCCTAATATTATATTATTACCTTGGTATATTGTAAATTTTATTAGTATAATTATTCCTCCTATAATGACTTCTTTTTCAGTTGTGTCTTCTATGCATGATAATTATTTTGATAGTTCGGGGCAACTTTGTTTTTTAGATATTATTTCTTCTTCATCTACTAATTCTCTTGGTATGTAATTTTCTTCTTGTCTAGTATTTATGATAATAATATGTTTCCTCTGTTCTATTATTCCAGTTATATAATAATGGTATGGTTTAATTTCCTTTATTTGATGATATTCTACTGATTTTCTTTGAGGTTGTGACGTATTTTCATTTTTATCTATATTTTTATTCTTTTTGATGTATTGATTCTATCACTTACTATTTCTAGATCCTCTTCTATATCTATTTCTTTGTAACTATAATCATTATTATCTATTATTGTCACAATTTGTTCAAAAGGGTCTTCTATTTTTATCTTATTTATCTTATTTTTAGCTGTTATTTTGTGTTTTGTTGTTAGTACATATAGGTTTTTACAACGAGCTGTGAATATTTTACTGCCTGGGGCTAACTCTATTCCCGACATTTTCCAATATAATACTAATGATTTGTCTATATTTTTATCATCTATTGCTACTGAATAATTAGCACTTATTATAAATTTAAATTTTTGGTATATTAGATTTCCTTTTACTGCACTTATTATACTTCTTTCTATTGGCTCTATTATTCTATCATCTGCTAAGTATATTTCTATTGGTGTATCTATTCCTTTTCTAAAATAGGCTTTTATTAATATCTCTGTTCCTCCTAAATGTATGTATTTTATAGGGTCATTAGCTTTAATTGCTTGTATTTCTTTGTTTATTATTCGTTTATTTATTATAGGTATCCTTGCTTTTCCTTTGGTGTATTTACAATCTATTATATGTTCTTTTTGACTTACTACATAATATTCTTCTTTTTGTCTTTTGAAAATATTTCTTATAAGGGGTAACTTAAATATTTTTTCTACACTGAGATCTAATTCTTTTCCTTTTATTTGTTCAAATATATTAACATCAAATATTATTTTTTGTTCTGTTAATTCTTCATTCGTCTATTCTTCTTTTATTATTTGTACGTCTTTATCAGTCATTATTATCTTCTTCATTTTCAGGTAACTCATTTTGTTCAAATTCATCTATCCTGTCATCAAATTCATATATACTATCATCACTATCTAGTTCATAATCTATATGATCTATTTGGGTATATATGTCATCATTAATTATTATTTCAAATATTTGTTTTCTTTTTGGATCTTTAGGTAGTTTACAATCTTTAGCTAAATGTCCTAGTTTTCCACAATTATAACATGTACATTCTGTTATTTTTTTCTTAGGTCTAAATGGTCTTTTTGCTTTAGTATTTTTTATATAATATCGTCTTCGTGGTCTTTTATATTTATATTGGGATTTATATTTTTTAAATTTTCCTAGTTTTCTATATTTCTTTTTATAATAATTATCATTACATCCAAATTGAGGTGCTATCCTGTCTTTACAACGAGGCTAAGTTTTTTATTATTGATTTTTCCATTTTAATATCTTCTCTATATTTTCACATATTTCGAATACCATTTTTGTAAATATCTTATTCGCTCCTAGTGTATCTTGTAGTCCCCGCATTATTCCAGTCTTTTATTATTTTAGAACTAAATGGTTCTGGTAATTTTGAAAAATATAATTTTCTTATTTCTTGTGCCTCTATTGTGTCATATGTTCCTTTATAATAATATTCTCTAAATACGCATGTATATTCCTCTATGTAGCACATATTACATATAGCTAATTTTAACATCAAATTTCTATGTAATCAAGCTCTTTATTTTGTTCTTCTACTTCTTGTTGTCTTTGCTAAATTCATTTCTTATAGCAATTTCATATTTATTTAATATATAAATGGGTGTAGTCGCATTTTCTCCATCCATCTTTTTACCAAGCTTAATATTTTGGTACTTTCTTGTGCTAGATTTTGTAACCATAATTTTACTGTTCCTATAAATGTTCTTTCTATATATCTGGTACTTCTGACATTCCAATTTTATTATCTATTAGTTGTTTGATATGTAGCCTACCCATAATTGTATTGTTTTATTTATGTACGCTATATGCAATCTAAATCTAGAAGACTATTATTTCTGGATGTTGTAGATGGTGTCCACTTTTTGTTTAATCTTTTGTTCCATAAAGTATCATATCTGTCTGATTCTTGATAACTGACTGTGTAATAATTCAGACTCATTGTTCTTGGATTTTTTACTTCTGTACTTGTGCTTGTACTTGCTTTATTTTCTACTTCTTCAGTATTTATTTCTATGTTATTGGTTATTTCAGCTTCTTTTATTTTTTCTAATATTTCTGTATATGTTTCACTTATATCTGAACCTTGTTCTGAGCAGTTTTCATCTATATCAAGATTATCAACGCTTATATCTGGGGTTAATTGTTCCTTGAATCTTTTTATTTCTATTTCTAATTCTGTTTCTTTTTCTTTTTCTTTTTCTTTAGCTGCATATAATTCTTTCAGTATAGCTAATTCTTTTTCTAATGCAATTATCTTGTCATTTTTGACTTCTTCTAACTGTTGTAGTTCTAATTTTGTTTGTTGTTTTATTATCTCTATTTCTTTTTTCTTGTCTATTTCTTCATTTTCTCTCTAGTTATTCGTACCATTCTGCCCGCTTAAGCTATCTTCTAGTCTTACTGTTTCTTTTTCTACCATTAGATGTAAACTATCACCTATCTTTTTATATCTCCTTCCTAAATTTGAAAATATTATCTTTATTTTTAATCCTTCCCGATTTTCGTAAGTTTTTTCTTCTATAGCAAATTCTTCCTTATTCATTTTAAATTATGCTTTAGTTTATACTCTATGTTTTGTATTTCTAGTTGTAATATAAATATTACTTTTCTTTGGGCTAATAAAGATTTTTGGCATACGCCTGCATATATATTGTATTGAAGTCTTTCTTGTTTATATTTTAATTCTTGTCTTTTTGTTATTACCATTCTGATTAATTCATACCTATCAGTTTCTTTATTATCCATGTTCGAATATTGTATTGAAGTCTTTGATCACATGTTGAATGGTGGTTTGAGCTTTCTGGATCATTCTTCCTAAGTGATATCTTTGTCATGTCTTCTTAAGTTCCTCATCTTCCATAATTCCCACATGATAACTGCAGGTCTACCCTATATGCTATTTTCAACTTTGCATTCCCTTTCATCTTTCAACATTTTATAATCAGTTGTTGAAGATGCAACCCTTAAATCTTGATGATACTTGCACAGCAACAAAATTTTGCCACTATTAAACTATTTTAGTTTTTCTCTTGTGCAGTATTATTTAAAGCGATTGCTTCATCTCTTAAAGATTAGCCCATAGATATACTGTCTCTATTTCACTGCTTGTAATATCATGAAGATTGTAGCGTAACAAGAAATACTTATAGCATTTTGTATAGCCCAACTAACCTCAAAAGATCAGCCCATAGATATTCAAGACACGTTTAGGTATCTTAAAACTTGAGACAAAACAATAGCAGTAAATCAACACTTAATGAAAAAGTTCTTAATAATATCAAGTTACTTTTACATAACACACCATCACGTCACTTTGTACTCCCTATTTCAGCTGCCTACGTAAGCCTTAGGTGTATTATAATCTGAAGCTTTGAATACTTAAACAGTCAAAAGCTTAAATCTGTAAGTAGGAACTATAAAATCATATGTAGTTTCTGTAATTTCTCCTTGTATATGAATATCTTGAACAACCTTTCTTAGAATATTCTTAACTATGCAAGCTGCACCTTAATTGTTTCATTCTAACTGTAAATTGTAGATACAATCTGCTGGTATGATAATTAAGATTTCAACTTAACTCGAACTTCTTATAGAATTTTTTTATAGCATAACTAACTTCAGTAGACCATCCATAGACGTTTTGTATACAAGGTGCATCATAGAAGTTGAGACCAAATGATAGAAGTATATTGTAACTTTCAGGAAAGGTGCTCAATTTTCTCAGGTTACTGCTACATAACATACAATCAGGTCAGTTTGTAAACCCCAGTTTAGCCATCTACGTAAGTGTATTACAGTCAAAATCTCAAAATACTTAAACTATTAAATACTTAAATCTGAAAGTAGGAGCTCTTACAAAACTGCATGTAGGTTCTGCAATTTCTTCTCGAACATGAATATTTTGAGCAATCCTTCTTAGAATAGTCTTTACTTTACATGCTTTAACTTGATGGTTCATTTCTAACAATAAATGGTAGACACAATCTATTAGTAATATAATTGAGATTATCGCTTAACTAGAACTTCTTCTAGCATTTTGTAACCCCTAACTAATCTTATCAAACCTGCCCATAGACATTTGGGAAACCCTTAGGCATTTTAGAAATTTAAATACAAATGATACTATCAAATTGACACTTAAAGAAAAGGTTCTCAACTGATTCTTGCTACATAACACATAAGTTGGTCAGTTAGTGCCCCCCATTTAAGTCGTCTAAGTAATCCTTAAGTGTATTGCTAACCTCGGCATATAAGCCAGTTAGGACATCTAAGATTATTACAGACAAGTTTCCTCCATGAATATAATTAGTATCAATTTTCTGTTTGATAATTTTAATTGTTAAAATGACATATTGTGAGTTATGCAATTACATATTAATAAATTTCACCACTTTTTACCAACATATCTTTAGTTCTTACAGTAATTGTTGAAAGAAAGAATATCTTCAACTTTATGGACAATTTTAAAAATAAAAAGTGGATGTATTGTGACAGAGTTAGTAAAGAATACATGAATGGAGTCAAAGATTTTATAAATCATGCTTTTTCTGAAAAACAAGATGGAGACAAAATTGCATGTCCCTGTACAGAATGTGTGCTTTTTCATCAAGTAAATCGGGATACAACTTATGATCATCTTGTGGTTAATGGTATTTTTACATCATATGATACTTGTTTTTGTCACAGAGAGTCTCTAAATAGATCAAACAATACTCAAGTGACTAATTGCAGTCAGTCAACTTTAGGAGGTGATGATATAAGAGGAATGATACGTGATGCCTTTGGAGGTTGTACACAATCTATCGATATTGATGCTAATGAAAGGGTCGATATGGAGCCAAACCTACAGGAAAATGCTACTCATACATTTGGAAATCAATCCCATCAAGAGATTGATAAATTTGAACAACTCATGAAGGAGGCAAATGAAGAACTATATCCTGGATATAAGAAATTTAGCAAATTGTCCTTTTTTCTACATATCTATCGTACAAAATGCATGTACAAATGGTCAAATGAATCTTTTGATTCTTTTCTTGGACTATTGAAGGATTTGTTGCCAGAAGGGGGAGCATTACCTTCTTCTTTCTATGAGACCAAAAAGATAGTTGACAGTTTGGGCTTAAAGTATGAAAAGATTCATGCTTGTCCTAATGAATGTATGCTTTTTAGAATATAATTTGCTAGTAAGGATATCAATGAATGCAAAATTTGTGGTGCTTCTAGATGGAAAAATAAGGCAAAGAAAATTCCAACCAAGGTCCTAAGGTATTTTCCTTTAAAACTAAGACTACAAAGATTATTTATGTCTTCAGAAACTTCCAAGACATTGCGGTGGCATCATGAAGAGCGAAACAAAGATGGGGTTCTACGACATCCCGTATATTCCGAAGCTTGGAAAAGTTTTGATAGTAAGTATCCTGAATTTGTCGAGATCCTCGCAATGTTCGCTTAGAATTACCTTCGATGTGTTGAATCCATTTGGCACTATGCGAACTGTTCATAGTAATTGGCCAGTGATTTTGATGCCATATAACCTTCCACCATGGATGTGCATGAAAAAAGAGTTCTTTATTTTATCCTTACTTTCCCTGTACCAAAATCACCTGGAAATAATATTGATTTAATAGAGGAGTTAAATGAATTATTGAGTGTCGAGGAAGAAACATACGATGCATATACAAAGGATACATTTCAAATGAGAGCAACTCTCATGTGGACTATAAGTGATTTTCTAGAATATCGTACTCCTTCTGGATGGAGTACTTCCTGTCAGTTTGCATGCCCTTCTTGTAACATACACATTCAATTTAAATGGCTCAAACATGGAAAGAAATATTGCTTTATGGGACATCAACGTTTCTTAAAGTCTGGACACAAATATAGAAATGCAAAATCATTTGATGGGACTAAAGAAAGAACAGATGCACCTTGCACAATTTCTTGGTCACAAGTGCTGGATCAAGTTAAAGATATAAAGTTTACTCTAGGCAAGTCAAGTGAAGAGGTAAGTGGGGTGATGAAAATACATGGAAAAAGAGGAGAAAAATGATATTTACAGTACAACATGAAATACAAACTTTAGAGTATAAACTAAAATATAATTTAAAATGAATAAGGAAGAATTTGCTATAGAAGAAAAAAAGAAGATAGCTTAAGCAATGATAAGAATAACTAAAGAAAATGAAGAAATAGATAGAAAAAAAAAGAAATAGAGACAATAAAACAACAAACAAAATTAGAAATCCAACGAGATAGAAGAAGTAAAAAATGATAGAATACTTGCACTAGAAAAAGAACTAGCCATACTTAAAAGAATTATACGCAGCTAAACAAAAAGAAAAGAAAAAAGAGACCGGAATTAGAAATCGAAATAAAAAAATTTAAGGAACAATTAAACCCAGATATAAGCATTGATAATGTCGACATGGAAGAAAATTGCTCAGAACAAGGTTCAGATATAAGTGAAACATATACAGAAATATTAGAAAAAATAAAAGAAACCGACATAACCAATAGCATAGAAGTAAATACTGAAGAAGTAGAAAATAAAGCAAGTACAAGCACAAGTGCAGAAGTGAAAAAAACCTAGAACAATGAGTCCGAATTATTATACGCTTAGTTATCAAGAATCGTATAGATATGATACTTTATGGAATAAAAGATTAAATAAGAAATGGACACCATCTACAACAACCGAAATACTAATTTTCTAGATTTAGATTGCGTAGTGACATAAACAAGACAATACAATTATGGGTAGGCTACATATCAAAACAACTAGTAGATAATAAAATTGGAATAACGAAGTACCAGGATATATAGAAAGAACATTTATAGGAACAAGAAAATTATGGTTACAAAATTTAGGAGAAAGAAAGTACTAAGATATTAAGAAACAAATAAGAAAATGGATGGAGAAAATGCAACTACTCCTATTGATATATTAGACAAATATGAGCTTGCTATAAGAAATGAATTTAGCAAAGACAACAACGAGAGATAGAAGAACAACATAAAGAAAACAATTACATAGAAATTTAATGTTAAAATTAGCTATATGTAATATGTGCTACATAGATGAATACACGTGCGTATTTAGAGAATACTACTATAAAGGAACATATGAACCAATAGAAGCACAAGAGATAAGAAAGTTGTATTTTACAAAATTACCAGAACCATTTAGTTCTAAAATAATAAAAGATTGGAATAGTGCAGGATTACAAGATACACTAGGAGCACGTATGAGATATTTACAAAAATGGTATTCTGAAATATGTGAAAAATATAGAGAAGACATAAAAATGGAAAAATCAATAATAAAAAATCTAGCCTGTTGTAAAGATAGAATAGCACCCCAATTTGGATGTAATGATAACTACTATAAAAAGAAAAATAGAAAACCAGGAAAATTTAAAAAATTCAAATCCCAATATAAATATAAAAAACCACGAAGAAGATATTATATAAAAAACACTAAAGAAAAAAGACCCTTTAGGCCAAAGAAAAAAATAACATAATGTACATGTTATAATTGCGGAAAATTAGGACATTTAGCTAAAGATTGTAAATTACCTAAAGATCCAAAAAGAAAACAAATATCTAAAATAATAATTAATGATGAAATATATACACAATTAGATCATATAGATTATAACCCAGATAGTGATGATAATATATATGAATTCGATATGAACGAACTTGAATACGAACAACCTGAAAATGAAATAGAAGAAGAAAATAATTATTATGACTGACAAAGATGTACAAATAATAAAAAAGAAGAATATACAAATGAAGAGTCTACGGAACAAAAAGTAATATTTGATGTTAATATATTTGAACAAATAAAAGGAAAAGAATTAGATCTCGAGTGTAGAAAAAATATTTAAGTTACCCTTAATAAGAAATATTTTTAAAAGACAAAAAGAAGAATACTATGTAGTAAGCCAAAAAAGAACATATAATAGATTGTAAATACGCTAAAAGAAAAGCAAGAATACCTATAATAAATAAACGAATAATAAATAAAGAAATACAAGCAATTAAAGCTAAAGACCCTATAAAATACGTACACTTAGGAGGAACAGAGATATTAATAAAAGCCTGTTTTAGAGAAGGAATAGATACACCAATAGAAATATATTTAGCAGATGATAGAATAATAGAGCCAATAGAAAGAAGTATAATAAGTGCAGTAAAAGCATAATAGAAAGAAGTATAATAAGCATAATAAATGCCTTGTGTAGTTCTGGAATTGTAGCTACTCATCTCCTGTTGCTGTATATACTGTGTTTAGCAATCCATAATGGTAACAAGTACCTACTAGATTGGAGTTTGTACCGGGTTGTGCTATTAATTTGTTGTATCCTTGTAGATGTTGTGTAATATAATCTTCATGAGGGTTTTTTGTATTTGTAGACCTGGGATTTTGGTTCAAAAGGTTTGTATCTTGTGGATGTTTTCTATATAGGTTCGGGTTATGTGGTTATATGTTTGTTTATGTTGTCCTAGACTTTCTTTGTACGTATTGACCTGAGGGGGTATAAATATATCTTTTTGGACTTTTGGTGTAAATGGTTTATCAAATAATTTGGTCATATTTGTATTGACATATCTTGTTTTGGTTTCCTCCTTTGTTGCAAAGGTACTAGCTGTTCCTGTAGCTGCATTTAACAAACTGTTAGGTTGGGTTTTTCGGTGTTCCCCAACGTCACCTTCTAGCTCTGGAGTTTTTGAGTCGTCCGATAGACTTAGCTCCGCATATTTCTTGCCATGCTGCTGACTTCTTATATTTTGTAGCTCTTTTTCCATTGTATCTAGCTTTGTATGAAACAATGTCATTGTATTCAATATTTTCTCAATCGTATTTTCATTGTCTGGATCCGTTTGAGTAGCTTTGTCTTGATATGTAATCTGCAATAACATTTTTGTCAGTACTTATCACTTCTATTGTGAATGTGAAATTTTGTATATTTAATACGAGTCTTCGTATTTCTTTAATTGTTACTGAATCTTGTATCTTTCTTGTAATCCACCATTTTACCTGCGTGTTATCTGTTCTTACAATAAACTTGTTATAAACAATATATGGTTCAAAAGCTAATAAACATTTATACAAAGCATATAGTTCTTTTCTATTTATTTCCCATTTTATTTCGGGATTTGTAAATGTTCCGGAGTAATATCTACAATGATGTTCTATTTTTTCTTTATCGTATTTATATTTTAATACTCCTCCATAGCTTATTTCACCGGCATCCGATTCTACTATGTATATGAATTTTTATTTTTAAAAATAGAAAGTATAATTTTGGTAGTTTTTTACACAATAGTTTTATCTTTGGACTTGGTCTTTTTTGTCAAAATAATATTCTACATCCTTTTTTAATTTTTTATGTAATGGTTTAAGATTTTCTGGTAAATTAGGTATATATTCTCGTACCTGATTTACTAATCCTAAAAATGATTGTAATTTCTTTTCTGTGTCTATATTTTCTTCAGAATTTATTATTTTTTGTACTATATGGTTTTGCATTTTTATACCATTCTTATCTATTTGTATTCCTAAAAATTCTATTTGATTTTTCATTATTGCTTAGGCTTATTCCTGAGTGTGTAATTATATGAATAAATTTTTCTAATAGTCATATATGTTCTTCTTCTGTTCGTGAATATAATAAGATATCATCTATGTATACTATGCAGTTTTCTAGTTGATTAAAATAATTATCCATAAAATGTTGGTATCTACCTCGCATTTTATATCCAAAAGGTAATACGTTCCATTCGTAAAATCCTTGAGGTACCGTAAAAGCTGTTAATTTTTAGATTCCTCTTCTAACTTAAGATGGTAAAATCCTGATTTGCAATCAAATTTACTAAAATAATTATAACCTTGTATTTGTCTAACTTTTAATACTTTATATGGTATGGGGTAATTATATGTTTTAGTTTTTGCATTTAAATTTCTATAATCAATAACCATACGGCTTTTTCCTCGTTTTTGTTCACTATGTTTATTTATGATGAATCTTTGGGCTTGTATGTTTACTATTGCTTTCTTGAATATATTTATTTTCTAATAATTCGTTTATATGCATTCTAAATTCTTTTAAATCATCAAAATTGTATTTCAATGGTTTTTGGGTTATTATGCTATTTTCATCAATTAGTTCAATTTTTACCTTTGTTTTATGTTTTTCCCATCCTTTTAAGGGATCTTCACTATATAGTAGTTCTAGTTTTTCTTGGATTATTTTTACTTTGTCTATTGAAAATATTATTATTTCTATATTATGTGTGCTTTCTTTGATATTTTCTAATTTTTGTGTTATTTTGTCACTTCCTTTAATCCATGGGGTAGATTTTCTATTTTTATTTGCTACTCTTTTTGCTCCTACCTTTTGTTTGCATGGTGTGGTAAACCACCAATGTGTTCTTGTTATTATATGGGGATATAGTTTTTCTAAAAACGGCATTCCTAAAAGCATATCTTTATTAATAAATTCATAACTATATATTTCTTCTATAGTTAATATTTTATCCCATATTTGTAGCTTTATATTTTTTGCTTTGTATGTTATCATACTACCTTCATTATTAAAGCCGGTTACTACTATAGGGGTTTTTAGTTTTCCCATTTTTAAATGCGGTAGACAATTATGTTTACATATATTTGCTTCGCTCTGTATCTAACATTGGAGTATAGTATCTATTATAATAATTTTCTACTATTATTTTTGCAAGTATATAGATTTTCATAATGCTCTTTTTATTGTGACTTTTTTGGTTTTATAGGTTATAATTAATTGTGTATTATCTAGATTATAGGGTTTCATTTCTTCTAACCATTTTATTCCTAATATTATAGTATTACCTTGGTTTATTGTAAATTTTATTAATATAATTATTCCTCCTATAATGACTTCTTTTTTCTCATTGTGTCTTCTATGCATGATAATTCTTTTGGTAATTCGGGACATGCTTGTTTTTTAGAGATTATCTCTTCTTCATCTACTAGTTCTCTTGGTATATAATTTTCTTCTTGTCGGTATTTATTATAATAATATGTTTTCTTTGTTCTATTATTCCAGTTATATAATAATGATATGGTTCAATTTCTTTTATTATTGGGTATTCTACGATTTTCGTTGAGGTTGAGATGTTTTTTACTTTTATCTATATTTTTCATTCTTTTTGATGTTCTTATTCTATCACTTACTATTTCTAAATCTTCCTCTATATCGATTTCTTTATAACTATAATCATTATTATCTATGACTGTTACAATTTTCTCAAAGGGGTCTTCTATTTTTATCTTGTTTATCTTATTTTTGGTCATTATTTTATGTTTTGTGGTTAGTACGTATAGGTTTTTTCAGCGAGCGGTGAATATTTTGCTGCCTGGGGCTAACTCTATTCCTGACATTTTCCAATATAGTACTAATGATTTATCTATATTCTTATCATCTATTGCTACTGAATAATTTGCACTAATTATGAATTTGAATTTTTGGTATATCAGATTTTCTTTTACTGCACTTATTATACTTCTTTCTATTGGCTCTATTATTCTATCATCTGCTAAATATATTTCTATTGGTGTATCTATTCCTTCTCTAAAACAGGCTTTTATTAATATCTCTGTTCCTCCTAAGTGTACGTATTTTATAGGGTCTTTAGCTTTAATTGCTTGTATTTCTTTATTTATTATTCATTTATTTATTATAGGTATTCTTGCTTTTCCTTTAGCGTATTTACAATCTATTATATGTTCTTTTTGGCTTACTACATAGTATTCTTCTTTTTGTCTTTTAAAAATATTTCTTATTAAGGGTAACTTAAATATTTTTTCTACACTGAGATCTAATTCTTTTCCTTTTATTTGTTGAAATATATTAACATCAAATATTACTTTTTGTTCCGTAGACTCTTCATTTGTATATTCTTCTTTTATTATTTGTACATCTTTGTCAGTCATAATAATTATTTTCTTCTTCTATTTCATTTTCAGGTTGTTCGTATTCAAGTTCGTTCATATCGAATTCATATATACTATCATCACTATCTGGATTATAATCTATATGATCTAATTGTGTATATATTTCATCATTAATTATTATTTTAGATATTTGTTTTCTTTTTGGATCTTTAGGTAATTTACAATCTTTAGCTAAATGTCCTAATTTTCCGCAATTATAACATGTACATTATGTTATTTTTTTCTTTGGCCTAAAAGGTCTTTTTTCTTTAGTGTTTTTATATAATATCTTCTTCGTGGTTTTTATATTTATATTGGGATTTGAATTTTTTAAATTTTCCCCGGTTTTCTATTTTTCTTTTTATAGTAGTTATCATTACATCCAAATTGGGGTGCTATTCTATTTTTACAACAGGCTAGATTTTTTATTATTGATTTTTCCATTTTTATGTCTTCTCTATATTTTTCACATATTTCGAATACCATTTTTGTAAATATCTCATACGTGCTCTAGTGTATCTTGTAATCCTGCACTATTCCAATCTTTTATTATTTTAGAACTAAATGGTTCTGGTAATTTTGTAAAATACAACTTTCTTATCTCTTGTGCTTCTATTGGTTCATATGTTCCTTTATAGTAGTATTCTCTAAATACGCACGTCTGTTATTCCAATTTTATTATCTACTAGTTGTTTTGATATGTAGCCTACCCATAATTGTATTGTCTTGTTTATGTCAGCTACGCAATCTAAATCTAGAAAATTAGTATTTCTGGTTGTTGTAGATGGTGTCCATTTCTTATTTAATCTTTTATTCCATAAAGTATCATATCTATCTGATTCTTGATAACTAACTGTATAATAATTCGGACTCATTGTTCTAGGATTTTTGACTTCTGCACTTGTGCTTGTACTTGCTTTATTTTCTACTTCTTCAGTATTTACTTCTATGCTATTGGTTATGTCGGTTTCTTTTATTTTTTCTAATATTTCTGTATATGTTTCACTTATATCTGAACCTTGTTCTGAGCAATTTTCTTCCATGTCGACATTATCAATGCTTATATCTGGGTTTAATTGTTCCTTAAATTTTTTTATTTCGATTTCTAATTCAGTCTCTTTTTCTTTTTCTTTTTGTTTAGCTGCGTATAATTCTTTAAGTATGGCTAGTTCTTTTTCTAGTGCAAGTATTCTATCATTTTTTACTTCTTCTATCTGTTGGATTTCTAATTTTGTTTGTTGTTTTATTGTCTCTATTTCTTTTTTTCTATCTATTTCTTCATTTTCTTTAGTTATTCTTATCATTGCAGTTAAGCTATCTTCTAATTTTACTGTTTCTTTTTCTATCATTAAATGTAAATTATCGCCTATCTTTTTATATCTCCTTCCTAAATTTGAAAATATTATCTTTATTTTTAATCCTTCTGGATTTTCGTAAGTTTTTTCTTCTATAGCAAATTCTTCCTTATTCATTTTAAATTATATTTTAGTTTATACTCTAAAGTTTGTATTTCATGTTGTACTGTAAATATCATTTTTCTCCTCTTTTTCCATGTATTTTCATCACCCCACTTACCTCTTCACTTGACTTGCCTAGAGTAAACTTTATATCTTTAACTTGATCCAGCACTTGTGACCAAGAAATTGTGCAAGGTGCATCTGTTCTTTCTTTAGTCCCATCAAATGATTTTGCATTTCTATATTTGTGTCCAGACTTTAAAAACGTTGATGTCCCATAAAGCAATATTTCTTTCCATGTTTGAGCCATTTAAATTGAATGTGTATGTTACAAGAAGGGCATGCAAACTGACAGGAAGTACTCCATCCAGAAGGAGTACGATATTCTAGAAAATCACTTATAGTCCACATGAGAGTTGCTCTCATTTGAAATGTATCCTTTGTATATGCATCGTATGTTTCTTCCTCGACACTCAATAATTCATTTAACTCCTCTATTAAATCAATATTATTTCCAGGTGATTTTGGTACAGGGAAAGTAAGGATAAAATAAAGAACTCTTTTTTCATGCACATCCATGGTGGAAGGTTATATGGCATCAAAATCACTGGCCAATTACTATGAACAGTTCGCATAGTGCCAAATGGATTCAACACATCAGAAGGTAATTCTAAGCGAACATTGCGAGGATCTCCAGCAAATTCAGGATACTTACTATCAAAACTTTTCCAAGCTTCGGAATATACGGGATGTCGTAGAACCCCATCTTTGTTTCGCTCTTCATGATGCCACCGCAATGTCTTGGAAGTTTCTGAAGACATAAATAATCTTTGTAGTCTTAGTTTTAAAGGAAAATACCTTAGGACCTTGGTTGGAATTTTCTTTGCCTTATTTTTCCATCTAGAAGCACCACAAATTTTGCATTCATTGATATCCTTACTAGCAAATTATATTCTAAAAAGCATACATTCATTAGGACAAGCATGAATCTTTTCATACTTTAAGCCCAAACTGTCAACTATCTTTTTGGTCTCATAGAAAGAAGGAGGTAATGCTTCCCCTTCTGGCAACAAATCCTTCAATAGTCCAAGAAAAGAATCAAAAGATTCATTTGACCATTTGTACATGCATTTTGTACGATAGATATGTAGAAAAAAGGACAATTTGCTAAATTTCTTATATCCAGGATATAGTTCTTCATTTGCCTCCTTCATGAGTTGTTCAAATTTATCAATCTCTTGATGGGATTGATTTCCAAATGTATGAGTAGCATTTTCCTGTAGGTTTGGCTCCATATCGACCCTTTCATTAGCATCAATATCGATAGATTGTGTACAACCTCCAAAGGCATCACGTATCATTCCTCTTATATCATCACCTCCTAAAGTTGACTGACTGCAATTAGTCACTTGAGTATTGTTTGATCTATTTAGAGACTCTCTGTGACAAAAACAAGTATCATATGATGTAAAAATACCATTAACCACAAGATGATCATAAGTTGTATCCCGATTTACTTGATGAAAAAGCACACATTCTGTACAGGGACATGCAATTTTGTCTCCATCTTGTTTTTCAGAAAAAGCATGATTTATAAAATCTTTGACTCCATTCATGTATTCTTTACTAACTCTGTCACAATACATCCACTTTTTATTTTTAAAATTGTCCATAAAGTTGAAGATATTCTTTCTTTCAACAATTCTTTGTAAGAACTAAAGATATGTTGGTAAAAAGTGGTGAAATTTATTAATATGTAATTGCATAACTCACAATATGTCATTTTAACAATTAAAATTATCAAACAGAAAATTGATACTAATTATATTCATGGAGGAAACTTGTCTGTAATAATCTTAGATGTCCTAACTGGCTTATATGCCGAGGTTAGCAATACACTTAAGGATTACTTAGACGACTTAAATGGGGGGCACTAACTGACCAACTTATGTGTTATGTAGCAAGAATCAGTTGAGAACCTTTTCTTTAAGTGTCAATTTGATAGTATCATTTGTATTTAAATTTCTAAAATGCCTAAGGGTTTCCCAAATGTCTATGGGCAGGTTTGATAAGATTAGTTAGGGGTTACAAAATGGTAGAAGAAGTTCTAGTTAGCGATAATCTCAATTATATTACTAATAGATTGTGTCTACCATTTATTGTTAGAAATGAACCATCAAGTTAAAGCATGTAAAGTAAAGACTATTCTAAGAAGGATTGCTCAAAATATTCATGTTCGAGAAGAAATTGCAGAACCTACATGCAGTTTTGTAAGAGCTCCTACTTTCAGATTTAAGTATTTAATAGTTTAAGTATTTTGAGATTTTGACTGTAATACACTTACGTAGATGGCTAAACTGGGGTTTACAAACTGACCTGATTGTATGTTATGTAGCAGTAACCTGAGAAAATTGAGCACCTTTCCTGAAAGTTACAATATACTTCTATCATTTGGTCTCAACTTCTATGATGCACCTTGTATACAAAACGTCTATGGGATGGTCTACTGAAGTTAGTTATGCTATAAAAAAATTCTATAAGAAGTTCTAGTTAAGTTGAAATCTTAATTATCATACCAGCAGATTGTATCTACAATTTACAGTTAGAATGAAACAATTAAGGTGCAGCTTGCATAGTTAAGAATATTCTAAGAAAGGTTGTTCAAGATATTCATATACAAGGAGAAATTACAGAAACTACATATGATTTTATAGTTCCTACTTACAGATTTAAGCTTTTGACTGTTTAAGTATTCAAAGCTTCAGATTATAATACACCTAAGGCTTACGTAGGCAGCTGAAATAGGGAGTACAAAGTGACGTGATGGTGTGTTATGTAAAAGTAACTTGATATTATTAAGAACTTTTTCATTAAGTGTTGATTTACTGCTATTGTTTTGTCTCAAGTTTTAAGATACCTAAACGTGTCTTGAATATCTATGGGCTGATCTTTTGAGGTTAGTTGGGCTATACAAAATGCTATAAGTATTTCTTGTTACGCTACAATCTTCATGATATTACAAGCAGTGAAATAGAGACAGTATATCTATGGGCTAATCTTTAAGAGATGAAGCAATCGCTTTAAATAATACTGCACAAGAGAAAACTAAAATAGTTTAATAGTGGCAAAATTTTGTTGCTGTGCAAGTATCATCAAGATTTAAGGGTTGCATCTTCAACAACTGATTATAAAATGTTGAAAGATGAAAGGGAATGCAAAGTTGAAAATAGCATATAGGGTAGACCTGCAGTTATCATGTGGGAATTATGGAAGATGAGGAACTTAAGAAGACATGACAAAGATATCACTTAGGAAGAATGATCCAGAAAGCTCAAACCACCATTCAACATGTGATCAAAGACTTCAATACAATATTCGAACATGGATAATAAAGAAACTGATAGGTATGAATTAATCAGAATGGTAATAACAAAAAGACAAGAATTAAAATATAAACAAGAAAGACTTCAATACAATATATATGCAGGGCGTATGCCAAAAATCTTTGATAGCCCAAAGAAAAGTAATATTTATATTACAACTAGAAATACAACACATAGAGTATAAACTAAAGCATAATTCAAAATGAATAAGGAAGAATTTGCTATAGAAGAAAAAACTTACGAAAATCCAGAAGGATTAAAAATAAAGATAATATTTTCAAATTTAGGAAGGAGATATAAAAAGATAGGTGATAGTTTACATCTAATGGTAGAAAAAGAAACAGTAAGACTAGAAGATAGCTTAACTGCAATGGTACGAATAACTAGAGAAAATGAAGAAATAGACAAGAAAAAAGAAATAGAGATAATAAAACAACAAACAAAATTAGAACTACAACAGTTAGAAGAAGTCAAAAATGACAAGATAATTGCATTAGAAAAAGAATTAGCTATACTGAAAGAATTATATGCAGCTAAAGAAAAAGAAAAAGAAAAAGAAACAGAATTAGAAATAGAAATAAAAAGATTCAAGGAACAATTAACCCCAGATATAAGCGTTGATAATCTTGATATAGATGAAAACTGCTCAGAACAAGGTTCAGATATAAGTGAAACATATACAGAAATATTAGAAAAAATAAAAGAAGCTGAAATAACCAATAACATAGAAATAAATACTGAAGAAGTAGAAAATAAAGCAAGTACAAGCACAAGTACGCAGTAAAAATCCAAGAACAATGAGTCTCGGGTTATTACACAGTCAGTTATCAAGAATCAGACAGATATGATACTTTATGGAACAAAAGATTAAACAAAAAGTGGACACCATCTACAACATCCAGAAATAATAGTCTTCTAGATTTAGATTGCATAGCAGACATAAATAAAACAATACAATTATGGGTAGGCTACATATCAAACAACTAATAGATAATAAAATTGGAATGTCAGAAGTACCAGATATATAGAAAGAACATTTATAGGAACAGTAAAATTATGGTTACAAAATCTAGCACAAGAAAGTACCAAAATATTAAGAAACAGTAAAAAGATGGATGGAGAAAATGCGACTACACCCATTTATATATTAAATAAATATGAAATTGCTATAAGAAATGAATTTAGCAGTACAACAACAGAAGTAGAAGAACAAAATAAAGAGAAACAGTTACATAGAAATTTGATGTTAAAATTAGCTATATGTAATATGTGCTACATAGAGGAATATACATGCGTATTTAGAGAATATTATTATAAAGGAACATATGACACAATAGAGGCACAAGAAATAAGAAAATTATATTTTTCAAAATTACCAGAACCATTTAGTTCTAAAATAATAAAAGACTGGAATAATGCAGGACTACAAGATACACTAGGAGCCAGAATAAGATATTTACAAAAATGGTATTCAGAAATATGTGAAAAATATAGAGAAGATATTAAAATGGAAAAATCAATAATAAAAAACTTAGCCTGTTGTAAAGACAGGATAGCACCTCAATTTGGATGTAATGATAATTATTATAAAAAGAAATATAGAAAACTAGGAAAATTTAAAAAATATAAATCCCAATATAAATATAAAAGACCACGAAGACGATATTATATAAAAAATACTAAAGCAAAAAGACCATTTAGACCTAAGAAAAAAATAACGAGAATGTACATGTTATAATTGTGGAAAACTAGGACATTTAGCTAAAGATTGTAAACTACCTAAAGATCCAAAAAGAAAACAAATATTTGAAATAATAATTAATGATGACATATATACCC
Source organism: Solanum commersonii (assembly GCA_029007595.1). NCBI lineage: Eukaryota > Viridiplantae > Streptophyta > Magnoliopsida > Solanales > Solanaceae > Solanum > Solanum commersonii. The sequence goes on along the minus strand of JAJTWQ010000554.1, from coordinate 14,719 downwards.
AAATAGATCATATAGATTATGAACTAGATAGTGATGATAGTATATATGAATTTGATGACAGGATAGATGAATTTGAACAAAATGAGTTACCTGAAAATGAAGAAGATAATAATGACTGATAAAGACGTACAAATAATAAAAGAAGAATAGACGAATGAAGAATTAACAGAACAAAAAATAATATTTGATGTTAATATATTTGAACAAATAAAAGGAAAAGAATTAGATCTCAGTGTAGAAAAAATAAATCATATCAATCATCACAATAGCAATTTAATATAATTCCTTCATATCATAATCCTGACAGATAGCATTCATATCAGATTATTATAACTAGACTATTTTCAAACATTTTCTCGTCACTGTTAACATCGTACTTTCGAAAATACTTTCTTCCTTCAGCGCCTCAACTGTGTTTACTCCCTCACGGCTCCTCATGCCTACGGTAGATGAAAATAAGACCAAGCTTATGGCCACAATATCGAGCTAGTGGGAGAGCATATCTTCCTCCTACTTATTTCACCATGCCTTCAAATGAAAAAGAGATGTTTTATGAAGTACTACAAAATGCCAAATTTCCACATGGCTATGCCTCTAATATTGCATGGTGGATTCGCAAGCGAAAGATATCTGGACTAAAAACTCATGATTGTCATGCTATAATGCAGGAACTTCTTCCTCTTGCCTTGTGGAGATCAATAGATGAAAGAGTTAAATCTGTTTTAATTGAACTATGAACATTCTTTTGTGTTTTATGTAGCAAAGTTCTAAAACTAGAAGAGTTAAAATTACTAGAAGAAAAGATTCCAGAAACATTGTCCACCATGGAGAAACTCTTTCCCCCCCGGATTCTTTACTATTATGGTACATTTGGTTACTCACTTGGTAACTGATACTAAACTTGCCGGTCCAATACATTATCGCTGGATGTACACAATTGAGAGGCATGTATTATATCACTGAATCGTTATTATATATATTTTTAGTTGTTAATTATTATAATATAAAACTAACAACATTACTTTATTCCATAGGTACTTGGTACTTTAAAATCATATGTTCGTAATCGTGCATGTCCAGAAGGTTCAATAGCAGAAGCATACATTGCAAATAAATGTTTGGCATTTTGCTCACAATATTTGGAAGGTGGAGATTCAAAGTCTTATTGTTCAAGAAGATGCAATGATGAGATTGAGTATGAGACTAGTAAAGACAGATGCCTTTTTACTACCATTGGAGAGACATATGGTGGAGTTGATGTATATGAAATAGATGAGAAAACATTGGTGCAAGAACATCGACATGTTCTTTTCAATTGTGAGTCAAAGGTGGTTGAGAGTTATAAAAAGTAAGTTTATATCTATTGTTGACTAAGTGTATATTACTTCAATTGATAACAAAATTGATATATATGAATCACACGAACAGAGAACATATTGCTGAAATTAAGATATCACACCGTAAGAGTCGTTTGACACAACATCAACTTGATCATATGCATTTTGATACATTTAGTGAGTGGTTCAAGGAGCAAGTAAGTAGTATGACTAAGTTATTGGTTACCTTAATTATTTTACTCGTTATTATATCAAAATTTATAGTTTTAACTTTCTATTTGGTTAGGTAAAAGAGTTGCAGGTCACATCTGATATCGTAAAGAATATTAAAGTTCTTGCAAAAGGGCCGAGTTACATTGAAAAAAGATTTAAGGCATATGATTTATATAACGGGTATCAATTCAGAATAAAACAAAGTGAAGAGTACCTAAAAACATAAACGAGTGGTGTTATGGTCATTTCAAAACCTTAAAGTTATGCAAGTTCAACCGACAATGCTCCAAAGTCTGCATATATCTCATATTATGGTAGATTGACTGAAATTGTGGAGTTAAACTACTATGAAGAATTTAAGGTTGTCTTATTTAAGTGTGATTGGGTTGATGTGACCAAAGGTAGAGGAGTTATGGAAGATGACTTGGGTTTCACAGTTGTGAATTTTTCATGCTTGGCTGATTTTGGCGACCGAGATCGTCATGAACCCTTTATTTTTACCGAACAAGCTCAACAAGTAATATTTGTGCAAGATCCTCAGGATCATGAATGGTTTGTTCCTAAGTTAATTAGACCTCGCGATGTTTTTGATATGGGAGAGGAAAATAGTGTGCAACTTGAGTCATCAATGCAAAGTGATTCTACTGAATTGGGTATCTTAGAAAATTCCCATGTTTCAAAGATTAAGAATAATGATTGGGTAAGGAGTGGAGACGATGTGATAGTAATTAATATGGAAGTCCATACTCAAGCTTCTCCAAATAACGGTGAAGCTAATCTCGAGGGAAGAAATGATATTGAAAATGAAAGTGATCCTGAATAATAGGTGGTTATAGAAGATGAATGTGGGTTTGCTATAAATTTTTCATGTTTGTGTTGGTTGATTAGTGAATGTTTTTAGTGAACTTTCTGTGCTTGTCGTTCTTTTATTTTGTTGTTTTATCCCTTGGATTATGAAGTGTCAATGTGTTCTTATGAATTGGATTTTTTTTAATTTCTGGTGCATTAGTTTGTGTTTTCAAAGCTTAAGATGATAATGCTTTCTCTTGTATTGGATGTGTCCTATAATTCTGCTACTAGTAGAACTTAATGCATCTACATAGTTATTTCATTTAGATAAGAAAATATGCAAACTAGAGGTCTCAACAGATTGGACTGTCAACTACAAAATGATGAAGGTTTGCGACAATATGTTTAGTAGTTGATGGGTGAACATAACTTTGATCAAGCCCAGCCTTATATTGAGCAGCGGATAAATAGTGAGAATCACAATCAAACCCAAGATCACGATGATCAATATAATGAGTTGACTAATTCTGCCGGTGGCACTAATGAATCAAGTAATACATTTTAATATGTCTACTTATTATTAGTTATACATGCTAGGAAAAACGATGTTACTGGAACTGAAGAGTTTTTTGTTACTATGGTCCATTCTCTGTATATTTTAGTGTGTAAAGCTAAAAATATGTTAACATTAGTTGGAAACTTGACATTGTACTGCTGTAGTTTCCTATCAAACAACCTCTTCGATTTTATTCTTGTATAGATTCATAGGTAAAGCCAATTACCACATCTCTATAGATTATAAATGATAACATAAGAAAATTAGAGTCATGTATTAGATGAGTTACAAAGATTCCTTCAGCCACATCTTCCAATTATGCCTGTCTAATTATGTTCAGAAAACTTGTTTAAAGAAAGAATGAGCTGGATATCTATTCCATCCTGAGTCATCTTAGAAACAATTAGTGAGTCAAGTTCAAGAATAATAGTTTTGTAACCTTTAAGATGTCTCTCGCGTTACTGTCTTATTCAAGAATCTCTACACTCTAGTACTCCAAAATTGCAGCTAAGTGAACATTTGAGTATGACATAATTTTAAAAAGATATATCAGGTAGGCAACATGTATAATATTTTTTTTTGTTTTCTATTGTTTTGTCGTGATACTATTATTTAACATATTGCCAAGCATCTCTCAATTGTTTAACCGTATAAGTTTTTATCATTTGATGTCCTTCAATTATTTTTCCTTTTAGGTATTTTAGAGGCAAGAAAGGTATGTGGACCTACTCTACTAAAAGATATTTGGAAACTTCCTCCGGGGAAAACAATTGATGTGGCGTTTAATAGTCGTAATCAAGCTATTGGAAAAGAGGGGTCGAAAGTTTTCTAGCTTTCTAGGAATTATTGCAAGAACTCCAGAATTAACACCCCTACACAAAGATGATTGGAGAAATTTTGACAATGAGGAAATGAAGAAATTGCTAAATTTTGTGAGGGTATGGTGTAGTTATTATTATAAGGTGAGCAAGGTCTGCTATACATGATTCTATTTTCTAAATGTAGGCTTTATTTTTTTAGAAGAAGTTCTTTATCCCAAAATGCGGAGAAGACTTTGTCTTAAAGTCACTAGGAAGAAATGGAAAGATTACAAGTGTCAGTTAAAAGGTGACCATATTCCAAAGTGTAAGACTAATGACGCTTTGCTAAAAAATAGACCAAGTTGTATATCGAGATATCAATGGAGTGGTCTTGTATCTTATTTTCTTTCCAACAAAGCTAAGGTATCAACAAATATTTACATCATTCTCCTAGTTGCTAATTTTCATAGTGTTTAGATTTTTGTTATGCTCAATTTTTATTTATAAATCATAGCATATCATTTTAATCTTTCAATGATAGAGACGTACTCAAGCAAACATAAATAATAGGACCAAGCAAAAGATGCCTCACACAGGAGGATCAAAAAGTATTGCGACCTTGATGAATGAGCAGGTAAACCTGTTGAAATTTAAAACTATAATAATTTAACTCTTCTTGTCAAGAATATATGACATCAATTTTATTGTATTAGACTGCAAATGGTAGAGAGCCAACACAAGCAGAAATATTCTTATTACCTCATAAACAACTTGTGGATGGTAGACTGTTGGATGATGATTCGGCCAAAGAAATTGTAAGATTTCTTCTTTCTTTTATTTTCTACATCGGAAAGCATAAAGGACATAATATAAAAAGCAAACAAATGAATTCAAAATTGGATCTAATATGTTTTCTTTGGTCAGGACATGATAAAGTAGAAGAAGAACAATAGTGAGGGATCTACTGACCAACCTCCTCACTATGTTTCTTCGAAAGGCAATGTGTATTCTCAGGTATAAGGAAATGAAAGAAGTGGGTATGTTCGTGGTTTAGGACTTGGTCCAACTCCTTTTGTTTTACTGAGTAGTAGATCTTTCTTAGAGAACATTGATGAAGAGGATTCATCTAATTAAATTGTACAAAGGTTAGAACAGGAGATAACTGAATTGAAGTAAAAAAAATGATGAAATGAATATGATTAAACAAGATCAAGATAATATGCAATTAGAATTACTTCAAATGCGACAATTCATGTGCAAAGATGCTCCTAATGAATTCATGCCTCAAAATATCAATGGCACCTCAAGTGGATAGGTAACTCGTTTCCATAAGTTTTAGATATTATTTCTAATGAAATTTAATCGTATAAGAGTATTGTTAACTAATGTGCTAATATTTTTCAATTTCTCGGCGTTGATAGTGGCCATGGACAAATAACACAAAGAACAGGGATACCTAGCATTGCTGGAAATACTCCAACTTCTCATGGTATTACTCATCTCTGTCCTTTGGTTCTACTGTTTGAGTTACCTCAAAGTCATCTTCATTGTTGTCTAGCTGCTGAAGTGTTGTTAGTTCTATCTATAAGTTCTGTTGATATAGTTGTGTTTTAGTGGTCCGGTTACTCGAAGTAATCCTTATACACCTAATCCCTTAATTTCTTTGTTCCAGATGATATATATATTCTATTGCTTTTGCATTTTCTAGTTGAGATAATTGCTCCCCTCTAGGCCTGTGGAATCACCCATCGAACTAGAAATTGGTCCCCTCTAGACCTGAAGTCTAGCTATTTTTATTTTTATGTTCTGTTGGTATAGCTGTGTATTAGTGTTCTAAATACTGAAGCTACTTCGTATACAGCCCATCCCATCCTTTCTCTATTTTAGAGTATCAACATACCATGAATTTTGTATTTTCCAATTGAGACTACTCATGTTGATGCCTTGCCATCCCTTGAATGTTATCTCAAAGTCATCTACATTGTTGCCAGCTGTTGAAGTGTTGTTAGTTCTATCTATAAGTTTTGTTGATATAGCTGAGTATTAGTGGTTCGTTACTTGAAGTATTCCTTATACACCTCATCCCCTGATTTCTTTGTTTAAGATAATCTATATTTCATTTCTTCTACATTTTCTAACTAAGATAAGTGCTCCCCTCTAGGCTTGTGAAATAGCCCATCGAACCAAAAATTATTCCCCGTTAGGCCTGGAGTTTTGTTAGTTTTATCTATAGGTTTTGTTAGTATAGCTATGTATTAGTGTTCTAATTACTTAAGCTACTTCTTATACAACCCGTCCCATCATTCCTCTATTTTAGACTATCTGCATCACCATGAATTTTTCATTTTCCAATTGAGACTACTCATATTGATGCCTTGACAGCCCTTGAATGTCATCTCAAAGTCATCTACATTGCTTCCAGCCGCTGAAGTGTTGTTAGTTCTATCTATAAGTTTTGTTGATATAGCTGAGTATTAGTGGTACCATTACTTGAAGTAATCCTTATACACCTCATCCCCTCATTTCTTTGTTTAAGATGATATATATTCCATTGCTTCTGCATTTCATATATGAGATAACTATTGTTGATGACTTGCTAGACTCCTCTTTAAAACCATACAATCAAAAATTTCATTTAAAACATTCAAAAATAGCAGAAGTCTATTGTCTCACAAGGCCATATAAAACAACCTCTTGAAAAGTAAAGTAGGGACACGACCCTTTACAATCGAAATACTAACAATTTTCGAATACATGAAAAAAAAGAACCATCTAAACACTTGTCCTCGATCTATGAGGACATTCAACTTTAGCCTTGGAGGAATATCAATCCAAGCTCCAACTAGAGAGTATTAAATCGAGTACCAATCCCTACACTTCATAGAGGTAAAGAATATGGGTTAGCACAATTAAGTACTAAGTATGATAGCGAAGAAAAATATGCTTAAAACAGACATTTTATTTCAGAGTCATGCTTTAATGCCAATTTGATAAAGCTTATCGAACATAATTATAAGAGGCATAATATACAAACATAACCAACATACAAGTCATTTCATCACATTAGCGACATAATCAACATATAACCCATTTCATAACATTACACTTTCACCTCAAGTAACCCTCAAGATATACTTTGTGCAATATATGGATAGCGTCCCATACCACCATCCACACCAAGTACCACCTCAAGGCCACCAAAAGTGAACTTACCATTCATCCTTTCCAGCTCTGCACAATACTCATACATAAGAGACATAAACAATACATAAGTCATATCAACACATTAAGACCAACATCTAGGACAACCCTAAGTCATACTTGTGCAAAGTATGAGTAGCATCCCATACTACTACTCATATTAAGTACTCCTTTGAAGTCATCATAGACAAGGCACACTCATACTCAATAAGTCATGACAAAGAACTGACTTATAATACAATCCAACTATAGCATGCATCATTATATTACAATCATTAGTCAAAATTCCACATTAGCTTCATTAAGAACACATTCATTCATTAGACATTAAACATTCTTCATTAGCATCATCATAAGAGCACATTCATTTCATTTAACATTATAACATAAAGGAATACCCCATGACTACTTTGGAAGCCTACTTGTGCAATGCATGAATGACATCCCATACTACCACCCACACTAAGTAGTGCATTCTTGAGAAGCCATAGTTCATTAAATTTTTTTGTGTGAGTAAGCCTTAACCGACATAGACCATGTGATCAATTCATGGAATCTCGATGTCACCCTCTCCAGATAAGGGATTCCTACTTGCCTAAGGTAGGACCATTGTTTTTAGCTTAGGTGGATCCACTAGTTAGACCTATGTGGGCACATAGTTATGGGATAGGGAAATTGCTACTAGATACCCCGCCTCAACTCACATATGAGCATCCATCTCAAGAGATTGCTACTAGAGACCCCGCCTCAACTCTCGTATGAGCATCCATCTTAATTCATATTCATTCGGTGCTTAGCATAATTCCCCATGGAGTACTTAACACACATTACATTAGTCATCATTATGGGATAAGATATTGTTACGACATACCCCACCTCCACTTCTGTATGGGCATCCATTTCAAACCCAACATTCATTCATTAGATAGCTCATAGATTCATAAGTGAAAATAGCCTTTCAACTAAGAATCTCATATTGTGATAAAATCCTTTCACAACATGTCATTATCATACATTAGAGTACAATTGAGAATAGCCTTTCAATAAACCCATCATCATTAACATAATCATAGAAACTTCATTCATTAGTCATTGATGAGTGTGTGTGTATGTGAGAATCACCTTTCACATATAGCCTCATCATTCATAGGTGTTAATTGAGAAATAAAATTCAATCATAACACACTTACATTCTAAACATGAACATAACAGCTTCATTGAAATTACACACATATACACTTCACATCATAATCATACATAATCCTTTATGAAATTGCCCCTTAGATCTATGAACCAACATCAACTCATAAATCTAAGATACTCTAATAGATAATGAAACTGACATGATTCAATAACTAATCCAATATAAACATCAACAATTCAATATACTTGCATAATCAACCAATTCCCAATCTTAATTCACCATATAAGAATTTGGGGAAAAACATAGGTTCAAGGGAGAAATCATCTTAATTTATCTTTAAAACCACAACTCATTCATAATTCAATGCATTAAAGCCTTTGAAAATCGTTTGGAATCGAATCAATGCCAAGATTGAAAACTAGGTTTTTTGGGGAAACATTGGGGATTTGAAATCAACTTTGAAATTGGCTCCTTGAAAGAAACTAAGTGAAGGATGAAGACTACCATACCTTATTATTGAATCCGCATGAAATTTTACGAAGATACACCTTGAATCCACAACCCTAGCTCTCACTTCTTCTTCTTCTTCTCCTTTGGGAACTTTTAGAGAGAGAAATATTGAGAGGAAGAACTCTTTTGATTTGATTTGGGTTTTCTTGAAAAGTGACTTAATTGAAGGAATTTCAAGTCTAAAAAAGTTATATAAATACTAGGAAAGGAGTAAAATAATATGGACTCAACTTTGGAAAAGAACTAAGGACCCTTAAAGTTTTAAATGAAAATTTTACCGCTTACCCGACTTACCTCACTTTTTGAACCACATGGCTCGCCAAGGGCACTAGGAGACTCGCCAAGTGGACCCTTGGCTCGCCCAATTTTCCAGTGTGCTCCCTATATGGGCAGCTTATTAGGCTATGTGGAGGACCAATGGGAGATTCGCCAACCTGGTAGGCGAGCCCCGACCTAGCTCGCCTAAATTTCCAGCAGCTAGGTCATGGGGACATCCCACTAGGCGATTCCAATGGCACAAGGGCAACTCACAAAGCCCTTTGGGCGATCAAGCAGCCCCATCGCCAACTAGGTCCATCAAATAACAAGGTCTCTTTCACTTTATCTTTCTATCTTAGGCCCTTGCTTGAACCCTAGGCTTCTTCCTTAGTCATTTTAGTTCTAAAACAACCTAGACATCAACTTAAAGTCACACTAACCCGATTGTTTAGGCTATAGTTCAACCTATAATTTTTTGAGTCATTACATTATCCCCCCTTAGGAACATTCGTCCCTGAATGACACCTTTAAACACTTTAGGGAAAAATGACTCAAGACTAGCAGAGCATGATTCATGACACATCAATATAATGCACACAATCATAGGAAGAAACATCAACTCCACATCAATAAGCTTAATTCAACACAAGAATGTAGGGATTACATCTACAAACTCATTATGCATCATAACTTCAATATTTATTATTTCATTAGGAGGAATTACCTTCTCCAAATCAAATATGCTCATCATAATATCATTAAGCACATTATGCAATTTCTTCATAAAAGCACATTTAGGCATAAGAATAAATAATGAAATTATAGATTTTAATATATACGACTTAGAAATCCAATATTCAGATTAATGATAAATCAAGAATACTTAGAATATTGGCAACAAACTATAACAGATTAATTTACCATACTAAGTAATTTAATAAAAGAAAATATAGAAATATTTCAACAAACACACAACATAGAATATATAGAATATATATTGGAAAATATAAAAGAAATTATCAGATTAGTACCTTTAGAAAAAATGTATTATGAACGAATCTATGAATAAAATGGACCTCCCCCCAAAATTGGTATCAGAGCTAGATAGTAATTATTAAAACATGAATAACCAATCTGAAGTTCATAGATATGAATTAATCAGAACAGTAATAACAAAACGACAAGAATTAAAATATAAACAAGAAAGACTTGAATATAACATATATGCAGGTGTATGTCGATCTATACTAGCACAAAGAAAAAGGATATTTACACTAGAACATGAAATACAAACTATAGAGTATAAGTTAAAATATAATTTAAAATGAATAAGGAAGAATTTGCTATAGAAGAAAAAACTTACGAAAATCCGGAAGGATTAAAAATAAAGATAATATTTTCAAACCTAGGAAGGAGATATAAAAAGATAGGTGATGATTTACATTTAATGGTGGAAAAAGAAATAGTAAGATTAGAAGATAGTTTAACTGCAATGGTACGAATAACTAAAGAAAATGAAGAAATAGATAGGAAAAAAGAAATAGAAACAATAAAACAACAAACAAAATTAGAAATCCAACAGATAGAAGAGGTAAAAAACGATAAGATACTTGCACTAGAAAAAGAACTAGCTATACTTAAAGAATTATACGCAGTTAAACAAAAAGAAAAAGAAAAAGAGACTGAATTTGTAATGACCCTCCAGGTCATTTTTAAATTAAAGAATTCATTTCATCGTTTAGAGCGTTCCTATAGCGACCCCAAGTCATTTATGACTTGCGCCTTATTTGTTCGGTCGCCCAGTGGTTCGCTTGGGTTTTAGGCCCGTTCTCTGTTTTGGAGATTTTATAACTTGAAAAGTTGACTTTGGTCAACCTTCTTGGAAGACGTGCTCGGATGAAAATTCGGGCAGCTAGGTTAGCTTCGGAAGATCGATTTTGGTCTGGAACGACCCTTTGTTCACTTCGCGAGACTTTAGATAGCGGTTGTGGAATCGCTCAAAATGATGCGGGTGTGGGACCCACTTTTCGTCGATGCGAGCTCCAAATGGAAATTTCGCCTTCACCGTTGAGTCCGAAATATCGTTTCCAATCAGATTCCATATAAGGTTTGTATTTTCCGACTCCGAACGAGTCCGAAACATCGAAATTTAAGTTTGAAGGGTTGTAGAATTTTTGACGCGGCGGTGACGTGGCAGATCCACGTGACGACACGTGGCAGGGGAGTGAAATCTGGAAATTTCCAGATTTTAAAAACGAATTTTGTCCACATTTTTCATCCAACTTCAACTTGAGATTAATCCTTCATTTTGAGTCCAAATTAAGTGATTCAAAAGGCAAACTTCAAGAGAATTTCGAGGGGAATCTAGCGGTGATCTCGGAAACGCGAGGAGGCTTCGTTTGAGGTAAGAAATCAATTTTAGCCACTCGGCCGAGTGTGATTTCGGATGGTTTTGTTATTGAATTTTGAAATGTGAGATCTTGATCATCGTAAGTCCGTTTTAAGTCATTCTTGGGGCTAACTTGTAGATTTTTTCGCAAGGATCGTCGTGGTATAATCTGTTTGGGTTGAAAGGGTCTCGTTTTCCGAAAATTGGTGATCAAGGGGCTGCCCTTTTTATTTATTGTGGCTGATTTGCGGTGTTGTAGGCATCTGTTTGTGCTAAAATTTTGGGGTATTAGTTTAGTAAGGTAGTTGGGACGTTTCCACGGATTCGATTTTGAGATTCTAAGTATGGGCCCCACAATCCCGTTTAGACCCGATTTTGGGTCCGTCTCAGAAAAATATAATTTTAGTGTCAATATATTCGTAATGACGAGGTGATTAACCTTTTATTAGCGGGGAAGCATTTGGAGACCGTTCGGAGAGGAAAGATCCGAAGACCGTGAGTTGGAGCACGCGTGATCGGCTTTCGGGTAGGCTATGGTTTTCTCTCGTGAGATTGAGCATGTTGAGGCATTTGTTTATTGATTTGCTTGAGTATGGAGGGGTTCGGGTGTCGAGCATGCTAAATTTCTATAATTCCCGCCTTAGACCTTATTTCGGGAAAGTGTTGGGTTATGACGGCATGTCTCTTGATATTATTGAATATCCATATAAGGTGGTGTATATGATAATATTGAATTGAAGTATGTTTGGCCTTAGTCTAGGCTTAGACTAGTGTTGCCATAGACTTGCGAGATTTCGGATGTCGTTGGGCAATAGAACTTTTCCGACGTCGTTTCGAGCGATCGGCTCCTTGTAGGCGATATAGCGAGACTTGAGTCGATAGTCGGTAACTCAGCTTATGACCTTGTACCCATAATGCCCCGTGTTTTTCTATCGGCTACAAATACTAGGTTAAAGTCCGTGGTCTAGCTTACTCGTTATTGGATACTTCCTCGGCGATTTGGGGTATATGAGGTCGGACTAAAATGATTATTTATGGTAATCGGTGTGGTGATATTTTCCGCGACGTATGGTTGGATATTGATTCTTAGCTACGGCCACCCGGTTAAAGTCCGTGGTGGTCTAGCTTACTCATTATTGGATACTTCCTCGGCGATTTGGGGTATATGAGGTCGGACTAAAATGATTAGTTATGGTAATCGGTGTGGTGATATTTTCCGCGACGTATGGTTGGATATTGATTCTTAGCTACGGCACCCGGTTAAAGTCCGTGGTCTAGCTTACTCATTATTGGATACTTCCTCGGCAATTTGGGGTATATGAGGGTCGGACTAAAATGATTATTTATGGTAATCGGTGTGGTGATATTTTCCGCGACGTATGGTTGGATATTGATTCTTAGCTACGGCGCTCGGTTAAAGTCCGTGGTCTAGCTTACTCATTATGGATACTTCCTCGGCGATTTGGGGTATATGAGGGTCGGACTAAAGGATTATTTATAGTAATCGATTTGGTGATATTTCCCGCGATGGATGGTTGGATATTGATTCTTAGCTACGGCACCGGTTAAAATCCGTGGTCTAGCTTACTCATTATTGGATACTTCCTCGGCGATTTGGGGTATATGAGGGTCGGACTAAAAGGATTATTTATAGTAATCGATTTGGTGATATTTCCGTGATGGATGGTTGGATATTGATTCTTAGCTACGACACTAGGTTAAAATCCGTGGTCTAGCTTACTCATTATTGGATACTTCCTCGGCGATTTGGGGTATATGAGGGTCGGACTAAAAGGATTATTTATAGTGTCGATTTGGTGATATTTTCCGCGATGGATGGTTGGATATTGATTCTTAGCTACGACACTTGGTTAGAGTCCGTGGTCCGAATTTACTTATATCCGTAAAGCTTAGCTACGGTGCAGGTTAGAGTCCGTGGTCCGACTTACTGTGATCCGGTTTTAGCTACGATGCCCGGTTAGAGTCCTGGTCCGGCTTACTTATGTCCGGGCTTAGCTACGTACCCGGTTAGAGTCCGGTGGTCTAGCTTACTGTGATGCAGTTTTAGCTACTGATGCAGGTTAGAGTCCGTGGTCCGAACTTACTTATGTCCCGCTTAGCTACGATGCCGGTTAGAGTCCGTGGTCCGGCTTACTCGTGATGCAGTTTTAGCTACGATGCTTGTTAGAGTCCGTGGTCCGAACACTTATGTCCGTGGCTTAGCTACGGTGCTTGTTAGAGTCCGTGGTCCGGCTTACACCGTGATGCGGTTTTAGCTACGATGCCCGGTTAGAGTCCGTGGTCCGAACTTACTTATGTCCGAGGCTTAGCTACGTGCTCTGTTAGAGTCCGTGGTCCGGCTTTACCTGTGATCTGGTTTTGGCTACGGTGCAGGTTCGAGTCCTGGTCCCGGCCCACCCGTGCCCGACCTTTGGCTACGGACACCTGGTTCGAGTCCGTGGTCCAGCCCATATAGGTTGACTCATTAGCTATAGTACCCTTGTTCGAGTCCGTGGTCGGGTTGCACGTGGTGTATTCCCAATTCCTCACTAAAGCTTCAGTTTAGTCTCGATTACTCTCATCCTAGGTTGAGGTTTTGGAGGTTGGAAAGATTCCTGCAAAGTCCGGGACGTAATGAGATCTTGGAATATGATTGGGAATGGTTCAGTTAAAAGTCCGGAATTTGGTAATATTGTGATAGACCTTCTAGCTCCATTATTTTACTTTATCTCGTCGATGCATCTGCTTAGGGCTTATGGGGGTCCGTGCGGGTGGTTTCTTTTATGTGCACGAGCGTACCGTCGGGTTTATGGGAGCCCGGCGGAGTTAGTTAGATTACTTGTCTTTGTTGCTGTACGCTCGTGTACATACCCCCATTTACTACTCTGTGCACTCGATGTGACCCTTTATTTGCATTTCGGTTTACTTTTGCTTATCTTGCTGTCGGCCGATGATGCCTACTGGTACTGTTGTTTTGGTACTCATGCTCGCCCTGCATCTATTTTGTGATGCAGTCCGAGCACTAGTAGCCGGGCGTTGATCGAGCTTGGGTAGACTTATCTGGAGACGGGGGTGAGCACACGGCATTACGCTATTTCGGTCTCCATCTGTATATATATAGACTTGTCTTCTTCCTTTCGAGACAGTCAGGTCTCTGTTGACCGATTTTTGGGGCTTGTACTCATTTTGTAGTAGCTCTGTCTTTGGTGACTTCCCGGTGCAGGAGGATCTTTATTTGTTTATATTGTTATTTGCCTACTCTTGTTTAATTTCTACCCTCGGACCCATTACTTGTGGTTCCGGGTTACGGGTTGGCTTACTCCTAGTGGGTTATAGTAGGTGCCATCATGACTTGATAAATCGGGTCGCGACAAATTGGTATCGAGCCCGGGTTCGTCGGTCTCACTTGTACGCAGGCTAACGTCTAGTAGAGTCCCGCGGATCGGTGCGGAGACGTCCGTAACTTATCTTCGGGAGGCTACGAGGATGTCCTTAGGAAAATTTCCTCTTTTGTTTCGCTTT